>JAZAYU010000004.1:10038782-10331842 GCA_038501625.1 Corbicula japonica | reverse complement strand
TAAACCAGATGAAAACATACAAATTATTAAACATGCATTTAAAGAATGACGTTAAATTGATGACTAGTTTATTAAACAAAATTTAAAACTTTATTTAAAAATTCCCACCATGCTTTTTATGCTCTAACTTCTATAAAAATGCAGTTTTAATGGAAGGCAGCAACAAATAATTGGATTATTTGGATTTTGAAACATTATGATTAAAAAGAAAACATAGGAATACGTTCAATAAGTCATTACTACAATAAAATGTGATTAAAATTTTAAACTCGGAAAATGAAGCTTTCAACAGCAATCTACAAATGGTGTCTTATTGTTGTAAAAAAGGATAAACGATTGGTGAAAACAAATATTGGAGTTGATATATATGACGTATAGTTATAATAATTTCGTTTTCATCACTTTCGTCACTGTATATGTGTTAAAGTGATGAAAGGATGAAACTATATAATTAATAATAATGCTAATTATGATAATGAAAATAATAACATTCAAAGTTTTCAAAGAATATATTTCTTAAGAGCATGCTGTATGATATTTTCTTAAATAATTGTTAGAACATCTGATCAGAATGAAATGAATAGATATAATGTTTATCAATCATTGTATACTATTTTTAATACTTATTAAAAATCGTAGTGAATGCGTGAACACAAATATGATGGAAATCATTGATAATCCTTGTTGAAAATACAAAAAGGTGAAATAAGCTTATCAGAAATCGCCAAACTCACAAAACACATCTTCCCCACGCAGAGAAAAAGAAGAGAGGAGCCCACACTAATTTGTTTGTTCAAAGATGCTCGCACAGTGTGATAATTAAATGTGAAAATTAAAGTTGTACCACTTTTATAATTACATTTTAAATCTATGAAAATTATAAATGTAACATAATTAATATGTCTGAAATAATATTTCAAATTAGAAGTTAATATTAACATATAATATCCTAAGTAAAGAAATATTGATTATCCTTCATACAAATGTAAAAAGAGAAAACAATACTGACAAAAACATGAATATCCTGATTTAAACACAAAAAATAACAGTGGGGGCTATTTGACTTAACTGGGGACTATTTGACCTAACTGGGGTCTATTTCACCTTTTTCTTTCTCAATGGGGGCGTTTTGACCAAAAGTGTGAGGGATATTTGACCAAAATGGGGACGTTTTGACTTGGGGCTATTTGACTAGGAAGCCTTTTAACATACCGGTAGTACATAATACATGCTCGACGACGTTCAAAGTTCAGATTTTTTGCAATTTTTGATTGAAATAAAGAAACTGAATTTGGACTCGGACATCAACGTAAAACGCGAAAAACCTCATACATCATGGCACGTTGAAATACTTTCTTTTTGTTAAAGTAGCAGTGTAAAAAGACATCGAACACTTTTATATAAACCTATATTTTATTACATAAGAATTCTTTCGCTTGACTTGGGAAACAATTATGCGGCATAAAAAACAATCTCGGCATAATTTTTATGACGAAAATTGGCGATCCTGCAATACGAAAGTACAATTCATTTTACCTTAAGTACAGTCGTTACCCCTCCACTTTGACGTAAAATGACCTTTATCCCACAATATATTGCAAAGTTTTACTAGTTGCTAATGGAACGTTTGAACTTGAGATTGAACTTGAATTTAACTGAAACGGATAAAGAACAAAAATCTCGTTGTGAAAAGAGCAGCCAGAATTCCCTTTCCTAGATGAAAATCCTGCTATACGCTATCTTCTCTATTTAATATAAATATTTGTAAGTATCGAAAACGCCCGGTTCTTTTTTAATATAAAAAGTTTACAGGGCGCGACTTGTCATTTTCGCAAGAAAAAAAATTGTAATTGTAATTCTTTAGCTGCTCGATCATTTTCGCTTAATATTTGATTCACCCGAAACACTTTTGATAAGCATTGATACAGTGTACTTGGACCCAAATTCAAACAAGCAGCTAATCAGATTTTTAAACAAATTGTTGTAGTTTATTTAAACGAAAAACAAACTATTTAAAAACAGTAAGATCTTGATCTATTGGAATGTTTCGGGCATGGCGATCTATCACAATTATCGGCCATTTTAATTGCCGTCGGTTAACATTAATAATATACATATATACAGAGATAACAGAAAAAAAACCGGAAAACTGGGCCCAGCACATCATTGCAACACTGAGAATGAAGACTAGTCTCATATCTCATAAAGCTGACTATTTGAAACTGAACACAGTACAATGAACTTTCCACTCTCAGATTTAAAACGTGTTCACTTTATCACGCCATATCAGGAAGTCTGCATAAGAAAAATAGAGCGTGTTTCGGCTGTATTGTCATGCAGAAAGATTGCCGAGATGGTTTTGAGATGGTATTAAAACATGGACTGCGAATACATACTGTTGAAAGTACTCAACCTATGTTATCAGACTTATAGAAAACAAAAACATACACGTGAACAAAACTGTTGCATTTTTTCTAAAGTAATACAATAATATTATAATACATTCAAGACAATAGTATAATATTCTGTCGTTGTTTTAGGAAAATTAATAGTTTTTATACAAAATAATAAACTATGCTTAATCAATTTTAAAATAAATGAGATATCAGAATAAAGCTTATTTAAAGAAGATTATTTGTTATCTCCCTTTTTGCTTTATTGTTACAAGGGGTATACACTTGCAGATTCAGACGGAGATGCAAATTAGCTTTGGATAACCTAATCTCAATATAAATGAAAAATTATGAAAATTATAATAAAGCATGTACTATTTTAAAAGTATTAAAAATAGCTAGATGCTCTCTAGGAACGACCGAAAAAATCTGTTAACTCATTTAAAGATGTATTTTTTATGATGCGTACATTTAACTATTTAATTGTTAAATTTTCGTTTCATTAAAATACTCCACCACTCGCCTCAGATCCTGGATTTGCCACTGGATATACGAATTTTATCAATTATAACAAAATGAAACGAAGATTATGTGAAAGATATTCATACAATTTGCGACCTCATTTTGTTTATTGAACCTAAACTTTCGAAGTTAATATCAAAATTCACAAGCGACGTTGTCGCAAAATTTAACGCCTAATTCTTTTTTAAATCAAAAATTGCAAAAAATCTGCCGGGATGACCCCTGTTTATGTTATACTTATTTACTTCAGAAATATTTCAGCATTCCATAAATTCCAAAAAATCTATATGCCACCGTCCATTTTAAAAAGTTATAATGCGTTAAATCACTGAAATCGTCGTCATTTTATCGTGCAAAATCAACGTACTTAATGTCGTTTAGATTCAATTAAACGAAAACAAAGCAGTATTATCCATTTTTATTATAATCATTCTGTTAGATTTATATTTTATTGTAATTATGTATATTAAACAACAAGAACAATGTTGTTGGATTTGTTTACAAGCCGTTGACGGCAAAAATCACATAAAAATTAGCGACCGTCAGGTAGCGCTTGTTACCCTTTGAAGACGCCATAAACCGACATCAAAAATATAATTTCCAAAAAGTGAATGATTTGAACTATCCTTGGTATAAATTTCATTGAAATCTAAGATATAGTCCATTTTCGCCCTTCTAACGTCACCAACGTGTCCATCTACCTTAAATGAATTGAAAGGGAACTACATTATGCGAAAGCAAAAAAAACAACAACAGAAAATACAAACACGGCGTTTCTATACTCTCACTCGATCGCTGATGTCTCTACACGCACTGTGAAGCAGTCTATGTGTGATCTTTGGGTTCTAAGTGATCAAGTTATTTAGACGCTCATTGTATATATTGCGTAATGTGACCTGCTTTTTGACCTAGATCAAAAGAGGAGGGAAATACAAGTAGTCGATTTCCCGCAAAAACAGCGTCTTCGATTATTTTGCTATAGTCTGATAGTTAAGCGCTGAATTTGAAAAATGATGAGCATATCCCCAGCATTATCTTCACCGCTCATCAGTATGACAAGGCAAGCTGGCCATATACAGGTAAATATTTTCATATAATTTTGTCAAAGAAAAAAATTTAAAACTAATAATAATCATTTGTACCCGATGACCCTCTAGAAATTCGGGCAGAAATTCGGTCAAGTCTGCCGCGCTACAGTAAAATGATGAGCAGTTGACTAAAATGATTTTGCTTTCATTCAAATGATCAAAGATCACTAATAGATTTAGACCAAGGCATGCCCTCATTTTAATTCGGTTAAAATTAAATTGTCCTTGTTAAATGCCATTTATCATAAAACAATATTTATTACAAAAATAAACAGATCTACTCTTAGGAATGACCTCAGACATACACTCTTTAAGGATGTCTATAGTCATCAGTGCACTATCATAAAAAACAAAACAAAAAATGAAATGGCAAAATGTAGCATTGCCACATGATTTTTTTAAAATCATTTTATAACGAAACCAACTTGTTTTCAGTTATCTGATATGTTTTCTGATTTTAAAAGTGCAAAAATAATTTTAAAAAGTCAAACCATAGTGGAGTTATAGCTGTTTTTGTACACCCCCCGTCAACGTCATCAAAAATCCTTAACTTAAAAATGTTTAAAAAATCAACCCAATCTTGTCTTTTTGCCTTTTCTTTAAAAAAATGAAACTCATTTGGCATTTTCTTTTAGTATATACAATAACAAACTGAATTACAGCAACATTTAACTATTTTATGTGATAGGTTGATGTCAGATACATGGTTATTATCATGTATTAACACAAAAATCCAGAAAAAATGTAGGAAAGAATATATACAAATGACAGTGTACAAAACATAATTTAATTTTGTTAAAGCTGTGTTTTTCTTTCATGGTGGATGTGTGTAATGGTTAGACAACTTCAATATAAGCATATTGATACATAGCTATGGATAACAACTTCATTATCATCATAAACAACAACAACAACATGGTTTAACATCCTAAGCCTTTGCTTAATACACAATTATTTATACCAAGTCAATAATTATTTATGTTATATATTAAAATATATCAAGGCTGCAGATTGAAATTATTAAAATTATATGATCACTAATGTCAATTAATTGATGTCAATCAAGGAATCATCATGATCATGATACTGATGGGCTGTTTAAAAAAAGGCTGGTTTGGGTTTTCCTGTTATAAAAATGTACAACAAACAGCTACTTCCATTTTCCTACTTTGCAGAGGTGTCTTATCATGCCCTTTAAAGATATGTAAAGTTTCATCAAAATAGCACCATCCGTTAAAAAAATATTCTAAAATAAAGGGCAAAAAATGTCAGGAGTGTGACAAAAAAGTGTGACACTTTTCAAAATCACATTTTTTGTTCATACCATTATTTTACAAAAAGCTTGAGTAAAGACAAGTTTTAGTGTTGTTTTAGTTAAAGATGCATTTATTAGGCATCAAATAATGATAAAATTAAGCATATTATACTTAATGTAATCAAAATATATGCTATTAAGTCAAGGGTGGTAGATTAGAAAATACCTCAAGAAAATCAATATCTCTTTGCTTTATAAATGTTTAGGACTTTTAAGATTAATAGTACATAAGAAATGTTTTGTGTATCATTTAGTTTCATGTTTCTAGAAGCAATAATTATAATATTATCACCTCTATTGAAATTATATTTGTCAGCAGCTCCCTTCAGGAAATGTCAGCTAAATTTGTCAGGAGTGTGACATTATGCACATATTGCAATATTCTGTCAACATATCCTTTACATGAAAACAAAAGCATGTTTTTTCCTAGAAGTCTATGTCATGTTATGTTAAATTGTGGCAAAAAGGAATGGCCTTAGTGAAACATTTTTGAGAACACTGCACTTACGTGGTTGTCAGGAGTGTGACACACTTTTTTAACAATATGAAATATTTATCTTTATGCGATGCCACAAGTTCTAAACCACTTATATTTTATTCTTCAACATGTATTTTAACAGAAATACACATTTGAATAATAAGAAACAGTTATACTTGTATTTTAAGCACATAAATTAAAATTCTTTTTTTTTTAATATAGGTCAATAAAGCTCCATAAAATTTTTATTCTGCTACATATGGGTATAACTTGATTGATTTTGATCACTGTAAAGACTGTACAAACATATGGACCAACCAGTTTGGACTTTTTATGAACTTAAATTCTTTACATTTTTTCACTTCACTTGCCATTTTTCAAATGACAATATCTCGGCAACCAGTTGACTGATTTCAAAAATCTTTAAGTTTTGTACTCAGTTTCAATAAGCAAAAAATTCAGAATAACAAGTTTGGAATTTGAACGAACTTTAATTTTTCACCATTTTTTAACTTTTCCAGCCATTTTTTAAACAGCCCTGATCGATGATGATCCGTTCCGGATTTGCTCATTTGTATTTATTATTTTATAAAATTCGTATTTCATATTTTATAAAATTTGTATTTCAGAAGTCAGGTTCATCAGTGGATATCAATAAATATGCAAAATTATAACAATGTCATACATTATAATTCACTTTGCATTGTATTTTACTCGATTTTAGCAGAGAAGATCTTTTTTTTATGGGCGCCGCCATTTTCATTATTTATGTAACGGTGTCGAGATAACTTTCTCCGCACCCGATTATCGTTCCTGAATTATAGTCGGTCTTTTCTTCAATCAATATCCACATTATTCCGGTAGATTACTTACCCAAAATTACAAGAATAATGCTTTAAAATGATTGATCTTGACGTACAATTCACCAAACCTACCGTAATCGGTCGGAATATTAAAAAAAAAAATATAACCTAATTTTCACTCGATGGTTTTCCGCACATTTACTGAATTTCCAGCATGCTCTTCATAGTGCCCGTATAATTCCATCATCCCTCTAGTCTATTTTAGGAATTTTTCTGCCCGTTTCATACGTTTTAATAGTCTACCAGCGCGTAATAAAAGGTACCAGATGTCTGGGTCAGAATTTTGCAAATATGAATATTCATGAGATGAACCAAGGGAAATCACTCTGGACGCTTTGGCATCGCTACAAAATGCAGTTCAAAAAACCTTGGGTGGCATGAAATACCCAAATCTTACCCAAAGTTCCCAAATCATAGTCGTTTCATATAAATCTTAAATTCTATATATTCAAGCTATCTTAATTGTTACAGAATAAAACAATAAAACTTTATATTACAATAATTTATATTTATTGAAATATTGATCCATAAATTGGACGACTTTCTAGTGTATCAGAGATGCTCGAGTCCCTACACTGGCGCAAATTAGATCAACGGCGCATAGATTTTCGTCTCGCCATGATGTATAAGATAACCAACTCTCTTGTGGAGATTCCCATTTCTGGAAACCTTATCCCAATGACTAGGAAGTCAAGACATTCTCACCCATTGGCTTATCAACTTATTACTGCTACAACTGATTATTACAAATACTCATTTTTCCCTCGAGCGATATTCCATTGGAACAATCTACCACCAGACATTGTCTCATGTCAGACGATTGAGCAGTTCAACAAAGCTGAAGGCTGTGTTGGACATGTCTCCCCATAAGCTAACATAGTACACTTTTACTTTTAACATAACCCCTCTATCTTTCTTTTTTTACAGCTCTTTTAAACCCTATCCATTCTTAATCTTTATTCTTTACTAACAGTCTCCCAGCAGACGCGCAAAATGTCTAGGTCCCCATCAGGGGTTCGACATTACTGGAAGATAGATAGATAGATAGAATATACAATCTTAAATGCAGTTTTATCCCTCCCTGTTTTGCTAAATTAATAGCTTCAAAAATCTAATAAGTTAATTTATCAAAATTTAATCATTATCAATGCCATCATCATCAGCAGCAGTATTATCATCAGTGTATGATTATTTTTTATGTTTTGTGAAACATACTGTAGCAAGTAACCTGTATGAAGATTTGGGTAGATAAAAATAAGTATTTTGATGATTAAAACCTCTATGAAGTTAACTATGTACTAACTTCTTTGTTCAATTTGACCTATTCAGTCATGAAATATGTAGATTTGAGTAATATTTACTTACAGCTACTAAAAAATTGGTAGATTTGGGTATTTCGTGCTACCGATAAAACTTTGCACAAATAAAAAATGTTTTTATTGTATCTTTTTTACATATGTTAAAAAAGTTACAACATTAAAGAAAAATAGTTAGATCTAAATATTCTCTAAAATTCTATTTACATCCAAACACGAAAAAAAACTAATCTGCACAAATCATAATTTTGAATGCTGACATGAGTAATATGATACTGACAAGCTGTTCTCTCTATTTCAGGTCATATTTGGTCCAATGTTTTCTGGAAAAACGTGAGTTTGTTATGCAAAGTTTCAAACTATCAAATGTTTTTAATATTAATGACTTCTGCTAATAATATAACTAATATTTATATTTATCATGGCATTTTAAATCTAAAATACATTTTACAATGATATGAGTCTTTTGGTTATAAAACTACTGCAATTTGTGTGGTAAACTTACAGACATAATACCCCAGAAAGATAATGACTTGTAGGGCCACGAAATTCTGCCAGACCAATGGGAAGCTTTGCTTTTAGGTCGAGAAACTGTATTGTGTTTTTGGACAACCTTATAATTGTATCAGTTTAACAGGCTAAATTTGTCTGTTGCAGGACAGAGTTGATGCGCCGAATGAAACGTTACCAGATAGCGAACTACAAGTGTTTGGTCATCAAATATGCCAAAGACACTCGATATGATGAGGAGGGAATTGCAACACATGACAGGTGCGCATTGTTAGAAAACAATCATCGTTACTTAAAATTTGCATGTAAATGCGACACCAGGGCTTTTTTTCCTTCTTAAGTAGGAGCCGTTTATGGGCGCCTTCTCGTCAGGCATTTTTTTTTATCATGCAGATTTCCCCCAAAAAGTAACTTAACATCAGGGTTTTTTTTATTCCCCATAAGAGAAAAATCACGCTAATATCCCCAAAATTATAGGGCATGGGCCGCTTCCCCAGGCAGTGAATAAAAAGCCCTGATGTCTCTTCAGCTACCTGTAGATTCTTATACTTAAAAAAAATCATGAAAAATTTCTTCACAATTGTTGATTGTGGTGACATGATCTATGTAAAATTATAAAAAAAATCTTGCATTTTGTAACAAAATCTGTATTAATCAAATTTTGAATTACAATTATATAAAAAAATTTTTTTTTTTGCAGACAAGTATTGCCAGCAGTGGCAGCGACTGAGCTGAGTGATTTGGAAGAGACTGCAGCACAGTACGAAATCATTGGAATTGACGAGGGACAGTTTGTATGTATACAATGTGTTTGATCCTGTTTGCCATGGATATGGCTTGTATCTCGTGTGAACAATGTAGATCCAGATCAGCCTGCACGCACATTATCAGGATCAACACTGTTTGGTACATGGTCTGAAATACCTTTATGAATCTAAAACCAACTAGATGCAGATTATACTGAAGCCTGATCTATATGTACACTAGTCTCGCATTGATATAAGTGGTATATCATGGTTTAAATAATAATGTCATCAAGTGTCTAGCCAGATCCAACTAATGAGTCCAGTGGTATATGCTGGAATTTTTGCCCTTTGACAAAGTTGGTATATTGTAATCAATTTTCATCAAACTTGGAAATGCTGGAATATATAGACCATTTTAATTAAACACTGTAAGTACAAAAGAAAATACCAATTTTGCTCAAAGTTTGAAGTTCCCTTGGAAAGAAGTCTGAAAGTAAATGGCATTATATGTCATGGAATGCTTGAACAGTGATGCATTTTCTCGCTTTTTAGGTAAAAATGAGTTGATAGGTGTTTAGCTTGGGTTGAAATTCTAGTTTTGAACTTTTCAGATTGGTCTTGTTGATTTATTTTTGGCAGTAGTTTAGTATATATATGGATTAATTAATCCTTTTTTCTTATATTATGAAAGATAAGTTTTGCAAGAGTATTGCCTTCAAATTGGTTAATGATCAACATTAGATGCATGCTTCCACTTTGTTTTTCCAGTTTCCAGATGTGGTGAACTTTTGTGATAGGATGGCAAACCGAGGAAAGGTTGTCATAGTAGCTGCACTAGATGGAACATTTCAAAGAAAGGTTTGAAATACTAATAATATACAATGATTGCATTTCAGTGAGGTCAATGTGGTGATTTATCAACCTGATGAAGCAATATTGACCGAGGGCGAATTCTGAGGTCGATATTACTTTGACAGGTCAATAAATCACCATATTGACCCAAACTGAAATGCAACAATTGCTAGACATTTTTATCCTGCGCCACATAGCGGCTGGGGGATATAGGAATGGTCTAAGTCCGTCCTTCCGTGCGTGCACATTTCGTGTCCGGTCCATAACTTTTCAACCCCTAGAAGAAATTTCATGAAACTTTAGTCAAATGTTTTCCCCATCATAACGAAGTGCAGAACCCATGTTCAAACCTGGCCGGCTCAAGGCCAAATCACCAGTGGTGTTTGAAGATTTGAACCATGTATTTCGTGTCCGGCGTCATATCTTCTGAACCCCTAGAAGGAATTTCATGAAACTTTTGTCAAATATTCTCCCCATGAAGACGACATGCAGAACCCATGTTCCAACCTGGCCAGCTCAAGGTCAAGGTCACCAGTGGTGTTTGAAGATATGAACCATGTATTTCGTGTCTGGTTCATATCTTCTGAACCCCTAGAAGGAATTTCATGAAACTTAAGTCAAGTGCTCAGCCTATGAAGATGCTGTGCAGAACCCACGTTCCAACATGGCCGGCTCAAGGTCAAGGTCACCAGTGGTGTTTGAAGATTTGAACCATGTACTTCATGTCTGGTTCATATCTTCTGAACTCCCAGAAGGAATTTTATAAAACTTTTGTCAAATGCTCAGCCCATGAAGACGATGTGCAGAACCCATGTTCCCACCTGGCCAACTCAAGGTCAAGATCACTAGTGATGTTTGAAGATTTAAACTATGTATTTTGTGTCGGGTTCATATCTTTTGAACCCCTAGAATGAATTTTATCAAACTTTAGTATAATGTTCATTCCACCAAAATGATGTGCAGAACCCATGTTCCAACCTGGCCGGCTGAAGGTCAAGGTCACTAGTTGTCTTTGAAGGTTCATATTTAACCATGTCTTTCATATTTGCTCCATAACTTCTAAACTGCTGGAGATATAGTTGTTAATTTGCAATTAAGCATCCATAACCATTCCAACATTCCTGCATGCGGCGGGGGATATTGCTGTCGTTCCCACTGCCTTGTTCATTCCAATATGCTATTTTCTCCAATACAGACTAAGAACCCCCAAAAATTGTCTATTCTCTATTGAAAATTAAGCAGGCACACATAAATAATTACACTGGTTTGTCTATTTTTGAATTTTTACAGTCTTGTTATTAAGGTTTAAGTCACTTAACAGTCCCAGTTTTATGACTGTAAATGATGCATCTGGCATGATAAATGATGCTCTAGCGCCTAATCCAGGAATCGTGCCATTAGATATAATAGGATCTGGAGTGTCCAAATTCAGCCAAAAATGTGAAGTCTTTTTCCAATTTTTAAGGGTTCTGCCTTTTATGACCCCTGTGAGCTCATTTGCTTCATGGTATGGTTAAACTTGCTTGCCTTGACACCAGCCTGTTGGCAACTAACCATATTATTGTTTTGTTTCTTGTTAGGGATTTGGTGATATTCTCAACCTCGTACCACTGGCAGAAAATGTGATAAAATTATCGGCTGTGTGTATGACCTGCAACTCTGATGGGCATTTCACTAAGAGAACAACTCAAGACCAGTCTGTAAGTATTGTTGAGACAGTTCAGTTTGCATTTTACCGGATATTAATGATAGTTGCATTTTTTAACCTGGTCAAATAAATCTGCATTTATTATTGGATTATAATTTATGAATTAAAGGAGCATGTAGTAGGTCGCCATGCTAAAGTAATGAAGTTTGAGCGGAGGCTTGCATTGACACTTCAAGTTTTGGAGTATGTTTTATTTTGATAAAACTTGTTTATAACTGACCTGTCAGTTTGGACTATTGGTCCGCCAGACAATGGTACAATATTATGTTACAAAAAGTACTTGAGGTGGGCCTCTGGCTTTTATCACGGACTGTCCAGATCAGAATCGCACATTATATCCCATCTGTCACTTTGCTACTTAAGAAAACTGATGAAGAAAATGTGAAGTTAAGTCATCAAAATGTCACTTTGTGTGAATTACAGATACAGTGGAGCTCTGCGATAAATCCAATATAACGCGGTCTGAATGGTTGTTTTTCGCACCTACTGTCGATAAAATGATAAATGTTGTCAATTGGCTTCTAATTTGAGAAGCTCATGTGTTGAGAATCTTTTTTCATTCTAGACAGCGTACAGGTTTTACAAATACACATAGTTCCTTCCACATGAGAAGATTAACCTGCAGTATAAATGTTAGTCAGTTAAACTCACATTGTAATACAATTTCATAGCACCGGTTGGAGAGAAAAACAACAACGTGGCATCAACATGATTTATTTTCAAATACAGATAAAACGTTATTTTAAATAACTGTACATGTATTATTATGCTTATCCAGGGTAACATTACATCCTCTATATACGGACTTACGATAAGTGTAGGTTCCTTTGTCCCTCGAATATCGCGGTTCCGATAATAACGCAGTATGAGGTATTGGATCTCTTCTGTATTTCCTTAAATAATGACAAACACTGTTGACAGCAGACTAACATTAACTGTTGTTTTTGTAGGTTGAAGTGATTGGTGGAGCAGACATGTACCAAGCAGTGTGCAGGGAATGCTTTACCTCGCCCATCAAAAAATCCCCTCGCCATTCCCCATACAAAGTCTCGCCTGGCAAAGTCAAACACAAAACTCCTACTAAGAAAGGAGAAACTCCAACTGTTCTCGGTGAACGATCAGTTAATCATTTACAAAATGCAGCCAACAGACAACTTTTTATCACTTCACCACCAAGAATATGATTATTGCCTTTGAAATTTTTCTTCGATGTAAATTGTATCACAACAGAAACCTTTTTGGTTGCAAACCATTTACTCCATATATAGGCATTTTTACGCATGTTCAACCAGCGAGTTTAGATCCAGAACAGTTGGCACATCCATTCAATCTATTCTGGTTCTGTACTAGTAACTTAGTGAATCATGACGCTATGTGCCAGCTGATCTGGATCAATAAAGTTTGCACATGTAATAAAGGCATATTTATGGAGTTAATGGTTAGTATTTTACTTTCATGTATTTATTTATTTTTTCTTTGATATTTAGATGTATATTGTAGAGTCTATCATTAATTAGAAGATAATTTTTCTTCATAAAAGTTGCTCAAAACTTTAAAACATTAATGAATCATGCAATCTTTTTAGTTGGAATTGTTTATGATATCATACGGATTAATGAAATTTTGTGAAGTGTAGATCAGTGATGAAAGAAATTTAGATTGATCCATATGTTAAAGATGACTGCTCCTGTTAAAAAACATCAATTTTTTACATCTAGATTTTTAATGAAATTTTGCATGTTTTTAGATACTTATCCAGGGTATACAAAAATGAAATTAGAAGTAATGTTGTGATGCTTTTAAAACATTTTTTAGTTGTTAAGGGCAGACTTTGCTTGAGATAAAAAGCATTATCTTACTCTCTTTTTTTTAATATCTAAAATGCTCTTCAGTTGTCACATAAAGAAGAAAAAATACATTTTATTTTACATGCAATAAATGGTATATGAAATAATATTTTCTTTGTCACAAAAATTGAAAAATGCAATTACTTATATCTGCTTTATCCATTTTTTTTTCCCAAAACAGGCATCTAGATTTATTTAATAAAAAAATCTTATTTAACCAGGTATTTATATTCCACGCAGTTGATGAGTCAAACCTTAGAGCTCACTAAAATTTAAACAAGCCTTGTGAGGTATCGTTTCTATTTAATATTTTTATTATATTGGTAAATATCTAAATCCATTGTTAGGAAAAAACAACAAAACAAGCAATCAACGTTAAAACTAATCATTATATAAATATATTATTGTTCAATAAGAAATAAGTCAAGAGGCAGACCAAAAATTTACAGTAAACATGTGGGAAAGTCCCAAACATAGTTGCTCGTAAACTCCGAGACCACAAGTCTAGTGAATTGTCTTTTAGGACATTACCTCTAAAACAAAAACAAACAAAAAAGAAATCATGTTGATTGAGCTTCATGGGAAATGGAGGCCTATTGAGGCCAGACTTCTTTAGTAACTATTTATCTTCTATCATTTGCTGATTATATAATTAGTCCATTTTCATTTTCCAATACTTGAAATGAATGCTACACATTTTTTTATTTATTTTAAGTTCTGAAATACATAAAATTATGGTACAGCATATATTGAAAATCAGTTTGATAAAAAGCTTCATTGCAATAAAATAATCATTCATGCTTAACCCTTCCCTGGATATATACGCATTTTTACGCGTGTGCGACCAGTGTAGATCCAGATCAGCCGGCACATGAGTGGTCTGATCAGGATCTGCACTGGTCGCATTTTGGTCAGAAATAACCTAATGAATCAATAAGCGAACAGTTTAGATTCTGATCAGACGGCACGGATCTGGATCTAAACTGTTCGCCCTGGCAATAAAGGTGTATCTGTACAGGAAAGGGTTAACATTTTGTATATTTTTGCATGCTTTACTTTGAGAATGTGTAAAACATTGCCATTTTGTGTTCATATAAAATGAAATGTGTTCACTATTGATAATGCTATTAGTGATGTATATAATATGAAAATTTATACTTTTACCGTGACCTTAAATGCATAGAGTGTGTAAGGAGTGATTAAAATGGCTATTGTTGTGAAATTTAGAAAAAAAAGAACATGAGATATGTTTTTATTTTGAGATTTTTTTGTATTTTTCGGTTCCAAATTGTCCTAAACCTTAGGTAATATTGTAACTCCCTTCCTAAGAGCTAAGCATTTAGATAATAACTAGCCACCATGTAGGCTCTACTTGTTTTTCTGGTCACAGGGGACTTTATAGGCTCTTCCAAAGGCAGCTTTGTTATTTATATATTGTTTATGATTGTTAGAGTATGCAAGAAGTATGATTCCTTGTCCTTAAAATCTGTTTAGTGCTTGAATTTTTCATTCCAGCCATAACTGTAAATTTCATGCATTGAAAACTTTATAGCTCTAGACCAGTATAGCCAGTAATGTTAAAAAAATTTATTGAGTAATAAAACTTCTCTATCATTAGACAATTATCAACAAAATGCAGGATTTGTTTTAAACATTTTTTTGATGCATTGAAAATGAAGTTGGAAAAACAGTCTAGGTCCATTTTGCCCTCTTGTGATCTTTATTTATGACTTGTTTGTATAAGCATATGTAAATTTAGATTCTTTTATTATGTGGGAACCAGTGGTAACCCAAAATATCTTTATTTTATACCGGTTGTATCTCTCTTGTAACCAGCTTTTAGGTATTCTTTTATTTATATTCTTTTGTTTGTGTTTTTAATCTGCACTTCTGTATGGATGATAAATGATGTAGTTTTTGTGTTTTAATATACTCCATGTAACACAACGAGTGGTTATAGTTTAGATGTGTTTAATTATGGATGATTTCTGGAAAAAAAATAAAGAAAAAACATTTAGCATTTCTTTATTCTTCATTTAGTAAATAAGTGCGATTAAGGTTGGCCCATGTAGAGAAAAGGGGTTTTTCCTCTGACACATTAAATGAAGCATGAAGATATAAATATACCTGATAGGGAGGTAATTTTTCAGTTGTGGGAACTGTATAGTGCCATAATGGATACACCGTTGTTTAAGAAGTAAAATTGAAGTATGAGGTGATGCGACACGTCCGTCTATTAAGTTGGTGGGTTCTGATTAATAACTGTAAAACAGATAGACCTTAACTAAGTAGGGATATTAATCTTGTTTTGAGGACCTCTAATCCAAAATTCCTGTGACCCTTGATATTATTATCTTCTATCAATAACGGAGTAAATGTTTGAATTGTGTATGCAGCTGTCCTTCTGGAAGTAGCTTACCCTTAAATGAATAGACAAACCATCAAAAGATTATGGTGACTCATTAAAATATGTCACCGGTCAAAAACTAAAATATGGATGTACATAAAGTCACCAAACTTGTGTAATAGGTTTCGGACCTTTAATCTTTGGGGTCATAAGTTCAATGTTATGTTGACCTTCCAGTTATGTCGGCGCACAACCTCAAACAAAACTGCAAAAGTCTGGTCTTGGTGAGTGGACTTTCCCGTTTGCGGGGTCATAAGGTCAGCGATTTTTACAAAATTATGTTTCCGATAAAAAACTGAATAATTGATAAATCCAGACTCGCCAAACTTGAGTGGTGTGGAGTTTTCGCAATAGTAAGTTCACGAAAATAATAAATTATATCTGATTTTTTAAAGATAATTACGTCAGCGACGCTCTATAGAGCATTTGCAATTTTTCCCTCGCCACAGATTTAGGAAGACGGTCTGTGTGCATCCGTTCGTGCTTGCAAGGATGCGTGCATCTGGATTTCGTGTCTGCTCCCTTACTTCTAAACTCTTAGAAGGAATTTTATGAAAATTTGTATAACTGTTCGCCTCACCAAGACAACATGCAGAACCTATGTTTCAACGTTGCTGGCTCAAGATCACCGTTCAAAGGTTTGAGCCATCCGCTTTATGTCCGTTCTATAACTTCAAAACCCATAAGATATTTCATGAAACTTTTGTCAAATGTTCACCTTATTGAGACGATGTGCAGAACTTGTTTCAGTCAAGCTGGCTCAAGGTCAATGTCACAATTTGAGTTCAAAAGATCTTTTAAAATCACGTTTGTCGAACTTGAATAGAAACTAGGTAACTAAAATGAATTGTAAGTTTGTAACACTATGATAATCATAAACAATACAATTGGGTAATTGTAAAGAAAAAGTTTTTTTAACTTGTTTGAATGTAGTGTGTGTATTTTTCTTCCTTTTTATTTTATCGCGTATTATGTAAAAAAATGTAAAAAACCCAACATATTTCGAACCTTTGTACAACCTAAAACAGCATTGCTACCATTGCATTTCAAAGTATTTTAATAATTGACTGCGTCTTAGACCACTCGGCAAGTGGAACATGCATTTGGAGCTTTACGCTTTGTATTAAACAACGATTAAAATATTAATTCATTGTTTACATATAACGCCAATGTAAATACGCCAATGTAAACATTTCCAAATTACCGTTGTCTAATAATAAAGGTTTTAAGGTTTTACCCGTTTTGAAATGTAACAACATACAAAAATTTCTCAAAGGAGGGTACATTTGTACGCAATTAATTTCCCTTCCGAGCAGTTGTTTTGTTTCTCTTTTTGGAGGAGGTGGATTGGGTCTGAGAAGAGCTTCGGTGTCAGAGATGCAAGTTAAAGGTTGGTTGGCATTTCTGTCAGTAATTATATATAAAGAAATACTTTAAACAAAATAATGTACATAGTTTTAGCATCATATATTATGCAGAAACATAGCATAAATTGTTCTTTATTAAATACAACCTATTTCAAAGAGATGCCCCCCTTTTTTTTATAGCGCTCAGGAATAGGCCTACCAAAATGTTAAAAGTGACGGTTTGACCAAAATGAGGCCCGGTTTTGACTGGGGCCGTTTTGACTGGATACCTTTCCAAATCATGCAAACGATTTCTTATAAAATTCAAGCGCTTGCATAATGTTTATTTGTTTTGACAACTTTTATCTACCGCCTCTTGTTTAAATTACAATACCGGAATCCTTTTATTGAACTTAAGGAAATACTCTTTGTATGTTTACTTTATTTCCATGATACCTAAAAAAAAAGAAGAATTGTAGTTATCGGACATGAATAAATTAAAGTTGACTAGTATTCGGATATGTACGCATAAATTTGATACAATTTACTTTAGCTCAAACGATCGTGACGATGCATAATTTGAAATAAATTCTCCAGAGCAGATATGTAGCGAATTGATTTTTAAGATGTTCATGAAATTAGCTTAATTTGCCAAATTTGTGCATTAAATTAGCATTAACAATGCTATTTATGGTATCCATTACAACATTTGACTTTGTTAATGCATCACATTAGCAGTAAAAAATATGCTTCATCTGTTCCATTAATCATTACCTTGCATTACTTGAAACAAAAAACCTTATTGTGTGATTCAACAAAAATCACAGTTAAGGTCCATTACCTAACATGAACAGCCATTATACCAAGTTTTGTGTTTATAAGTTAAAATGTTTTCCAGCTCTTTGTTGGGTATGATTTTAAAAATAGTTTCAGATTTAAAACAAATTTGATGAACACTCTTTAAAAAAGAGCATTTTAAAGAAATATTTTGTTTTCTTTTAAGTCAATAATGGGAAGTAATTAAAAGTAATGATGAAGTAATTATTTATAATAAAATTTGCAAAGATGCACAGTTTGAAGTAATTCTAGGCAAAAATTTCGAAATGTTTAAGTGAAAAAGAAAAAATTCATAAGGAAATAAAATGATGTACTTTGTTCATTCCAGATATTCAGCACAAAGTGGACAGAAAATAACTGCCATAATGAAAAGGAATTTGTCAATATCAGTGGACTTGAAAAAGTATTGTACAGTTGATTTTCTTGTTATTTGCATTATGATTTTAAATTTACAGCTGGCGTACTCCTGAATGTAATTTATTTAACATATGATACAACTATTTGGAAAGCCTCTATAGGAAGTCAGTAATTTTCATCAAAAGAGCTAACTTAATTTGCCGCTAAGGAGACTCCAGAAAAGTTGTTTAGAAATAGAAGTAGTTTATTGTGAATATTGTAAGCATTGGCATAAATTTAACTTGTTACTCCATGGATACGCCTTTTATCAAATGGGCAACTAGTGTAAATCCAGATCAGCTTGCACATCTGTGCTTCATGGTGAAAAACATCAAACTAATCTTCCGGTAACAGCAAACATTGTAGCACCTAATCAGCCTTCTGATTTGGACTTACATATTCTATGGAATAAATGGTTAACTAATCAGTACATACGAAGAATGATCCAAAATAACATAGACTTTTGTTATTGCATCTTAATTTGAAACAAGTACGCAATAAATTATATACTAAATTCAGTCAAAACATAAAAGTAACAAACTCAGCTAAAATGTTCATATATTTAATCGATTTCAAAAGCGCGTCGCATATTTGAATAACCATGGTAACACGCAGGCGGCGCAGGTCATTGCCATTGTAGTTTATAAAGCAAAACCTGTTTATATAAACAAAACTACCAGTGGGAAAAGAGTACAATTTCGCAACTACAAAGCAAAATATACGAATGATGTCATGCCAAAATTTTGCGTCATTTGTACATTGCTATTTAAAAACAGTCAATATTTAAGAGAGCTATCACCAACGTGAAAACGTCAGAAATGTTGTCGTCAGATCGCCCGGAAATATGCGCTATTATAAAATTCCTTCATGAGTTTTGAAAATCAACTCCTGAAAAGCTAAAATAATTTAGCAGACGCAAACGAAAACTTCAGTAAGCCGAGCTGTAGTTTTTAAGTGGTAGCAGTGTGTTTTTTTACGGTCAGGAGAGCCATTAAATAGGCTTGGGGTAAGGAAAAAAGTTTAAAAAAATCGGCGTTACGACAGTGACGTCAAGCTGGGAGGCAATTGAAGCGGACAAAATTTTATCTTTTATGACGCTTTCGAGCTATTCTAGACTGGGTGAGGTAGTGTGCAAAGGATATTGCCGAACAAATTACATTTTTAAAGGTATGTTAATAATTAATTAACAAATTTGTTTTTCAAAATATGCTTTTGTTTGGTATTTGAATCATCAAAAAGTCATACATTATCGAATAAGAAAAAAATACGCTAGTTATTTTAATTACACTTGAATAAACAGCTACAGAAACTGTGTCCACAATGCAAAGACTTGTTATATTACAACAATTACAAATTTGTTATGAATTATTTTTACAGGTGCACGCCCGTTGCTAAAGAACCGCGATACCTTGGGTATTGCATACCCGGTCGTTTCTTTGGGGTTGCGAGCGAGAAAAGGACCAATTTCTTAATCGCCTCATAACAACTCGCGAGACTTTGACCAGCATTAATACCGTGCTATGTTCGATCAATGGGTTTTTTGGCTTGCATTCCGGTGACGGGGTCTTTTTTAAAGAAACTTTGAACATACGCTGCTTCGCTAACGCTGCACTCGTGAATTTACGTCGTTGACGTTGAGAGATGTAATTTGACGTGCGCCGGATAGCGCTTAGTGTATGTTTTTAATTGTTCATAGTTGTTTTACTTTATGTTGTATTTTGCTGATATTTTGTAAAAATATGCTGAACATATTCCGATTAAAGCTTATGTAATTTTATTTATGGTATTTTAAATAATATGAAAATTATAACAAAAGTCTTCGTTATTTTGGATCATCCCTCGTATATTGATTTTGAACTTATTGATGTCAACCATATAATGAGTATCTGCCATTAATATTTAAAATTTAATGTTTCTAATTTTAACTATTGTGTATTTGTTCATCCAGGCCAGAGACTCCAGACTGTACATTGCATATTTAAAGAGATATTGAAAAAACCTTTGTAAACTTCAAATGGCTGAAGTATGTAAGTTTAAAATACATTGAACTAACAATCATGTAACAAATATGCAGAAATTGGGGGCATTGGTGTCCAGTGAACACAATCTAATTTGTTAAGTGTTATCAATATTACGTCCATCACAAAAACTTACATTGGCTATAACTACCGGTATGCCATTTCTTAATTTTTCTTCATCAAACTTTCAATTTATATTGCTTATGACTGTGACAACATGGTCATGATGATGTCAAATTCTTTAGGTCAAGCTCACATTTCACAGAGTTATGCCCAATTTTGTACTTGGATTTGTATTCGGACAGTGTACCAGAGGGTGACGCAAGTGTTAAACTGGACACCCATCAAGATGAAATTTTATACTAGATTTTACTATTTATTAAAAGATTGTTATCTAATCTAATTTAGAATGAAGAATGAAAGAGCAAAACATGGGGAGCATTACAAACCTACAGACCTGGAGCATATTGCCAATATGATAACACATGGGGTAGGTAACAGAATAGCAAGTCTCTACAGGAACATGTTGCCAGTATGATAACACATGGGGTAGTTAACAGAAAAGAAAGTCTACAGGATCATGTTGCCAATATGATCACACTTGGGGTAGGTTACAGAACAGCAAGTATCTACAGGAACATGTTGCCAATATGATTACACTTGGGGTAGGTTACAGAACAGCAAGTATCTACATGAACATGTTGCCAATATGATTACACAAGTGGTTAGTAACAGAACAATAAGTCTCTACAGAAATTTGTTGCAAATATGATAACAGATGGGGTAGGTAACAGAACAGCAAGTATCTACAGGATCATGTTGCCAATATGATCACACTTTGGGTAGGTTACAGAACAGCAAGTATTTACAGGAACATGTTGCCAATATGATTACACAAGTGGTCAGTAACAGAACGATAAGTCTCTACAGAAACTAGTTGCAAATATGATAACACATGGGGTAGGTAACAGAACAGCAAGTATCTACAGGATCATGTTGCCAATATGATCACACTTGGGGTAGGTAACAGAACAGCAAGTATCTACAGGAACATGTTGCCAATATGATAACACATGGGGTAGGTAACAGAACAGCAACTCTACAGGATCATGTCACCAATATGATCACACTTGGGGTAGGTTACAGAACTGCAAGTATCTACAGGAACATGTGGCCAATATGATTACACAAGGGGTAACAGAACAGTAAGTCTGTACAGGAACATGTTGTCAATATGATCACACATGGGATAGTTAACAGAACAGGATGGGCAATGTACTTGTTGAAGCTGCAGGTAAATTTGTAAAACTTATCACTAGAATGTTTAACTATCTCCGCACACTTGTTGCCAAACTCAATTTTATGTTTTGAACAATCAATTTACCATCTTAAAGAGCACAACAATATCCCTGACAATTGACATACGATAACTGTAGAAGGTAAATGTAAAGTTAGCAATGTTAGGACATATAGCATAGGGATGTACCTTTAAACCTTACTAAACTTATATTCAAAACTGAACATTGGCTATATCTTTGCCATTTCTTATCATTTCATGATCAAAGTATTAGTTTTTAGCTCGACTATTCGAAGAATATGTCGAGCTATTGTACTCACTTGGGCGTCGGCGTCCCGCTTTGGTTAAAGTTTACGTGCAACCTACCTATATCTTAAAAACTACTGTAGCTACAGCTTTTAAACTTGGCACACTTGTTCGTCATCATGTCCCGAGTGTGTATGCCAAGAACCATAACTCTAACTTTCATTTTGATCAAATTATGGCCCTTTTTTGACTTAGAATTTCAGGTTAAAGTTTGCGTGCAAGCTACTGTACAAACTCATAACTTCAATACTACTTATACTACAGCTTTAAAACTTGGCACACTTGTTCATCATCATGTCCCGAGTGTGTATACCAAGAACCATAACTCTGACTTTCATTTTGTTCAAATTATGGCCCATTTTCGACTTAAAATTTCAGGTTAAAGTTTGCGTGCAAGCTACTATACAAACTAATAACTTCAATACTACTTATACTACAGCTTTGAAACTTTCAACACTTGTTCATCATCATATCCCAAGTGTGTATGCCAAGAACCATAACTCTAACTTTCATTTTTATCAAATTATGCCCCTTTTTCGACTTAGAATTTCAGGTTAAAGTTTGCGTGCAAGCAACTGTACAATCCCATAACTTCCATACTACTTATACTACAGCTTTGAAACTTTCAACACTTGTTCATCATCTTATTTCAAGTTTGTATGCCAAGAACCATAACTCTAACTTCCATTTTGTTCAAATTATGGCCCTTTTTCGACTTAAAATTTCAGGTTAAAGTTTGCGTGCAAGCTAGTTACTTTCATACTAATTGTACTATAGCTTTGAAACTTAAGACACTTGTTTACCATCATGACCCTGACTATTTATACCAAGAACCATAACTCTTTCTTTCATTTTTAATCAAATTATGGCCCTTTTTCAACTTAGAATTTCAGGTTAAAGTTTGCGTGCAAGCTAGTTACTTTCATACTTCTTGTACTATAGCTTTGAGACTTAAGACACTTGTTTACCATCATGACCCTGACTATGTATGCCAAGAACCATAACTCTTTCTTTCATTTTTAATCAAATTATGGCCCTTTTTTGACTTAGAATTTCAGGTTAAAGTTTGCGTGCAAGCTAGTTACTTTCATACTTCTTGTACTATAGCTTTGAAACTTATTCACCATCATGACCCTGACTATGTATGCCAAGAACCATAACTCTTTGATGTTTTTCAAATTACTGCCCTTTTTAGACTTAAAAATTAAGGTTTAAAACTTTGTATACCTTTATTTTATCTTACATCGGGTTTATTTTCAAAGGCCCATAACTCATCCTTGCTTTTTTATATTTGATTTTTGCCCCTTTTCACTTGAAATTAGAATTAAGACTTATAAATATTAATTGTTAAAGTTTCAATGTTAGTGTTTTTCATATGTAATGCTATATAAAAGGTTTAAAACAGATGTCCTTAACATACTTTGGTTGAAAGTGTTGAGTAATTGTGGGGTGGGTGGGTGCATAGACTATACTATACTATACTATACTATACTATACCATACCATACCATACCATACCATACCATACCATACCATACCATACCATACCATACCATACCATACCATACCATACCATACCATACCATACCATACCACACCACTGTACTGTACTGTACCCCCACCACCCACCACCACCTCCACATACCAACACCACCAACAACAACAACTGCAACAACACCAACACAAACAACAACACCAACAACAACAACACCAACAACAACACCACCACAACACCACCACCAACACCACTAACAACAACACCACCACTAACAACAACACCGCCACCACCACCAACAACACCATCACCACCACCAACAACACCACCACCAACAACAACACCAACACCATTAACAACACCAACACCACCACCACCAACAACTACAGCACCACCAACAACAACAACACAAACACAAACAACAACACCACCACCACCAACAACAACACCACCACCACTAACAACAACAACACCATCACCACCACCAACAACACCACCACCAACAACAACAACACCACTACCACTAACAGCAACAACACCATCACCACCACCAACAACACCACCACCACCAACAATAACACCACCACCATTAATAACAACACCACCAACAACAACACCACCTCCAACAACAACACCACCAACAACACCAACACCACCACCAACAACAACATCAGCAACACCACCAACAACAACACCAACACAAACAACTACACCACCACCACCACCACCACCAACAACACCACCAACAACAACACCATCAACAACAACACCACCACCAACAACAACAACATCATCACCACCACCAACAACACCACCACCACCACCAACACCACTACCAACAACAACACCACCACCAACAACACCACCAACAACAACATCAACACCACCAACACTAGCACCAACAACAACACCAGCACCAACACCAGCACCAACAACAACACCAACAACATCAACACCACCACCAACAACAACATCAACACCACCACCACCACCAACAGCAACAACAACAACACCAACAACCAACACCACCACCACCACCACCAGCAACAACACTACCACCACCACCAACAACAACACCAACAATGCCAACACCAACAACAACACCACCAACAACAACAACACCAACAACACCACCACCAACAACAACACCAACAACAACACCAACAACAGCAACAACACCACCACCACCAACAACAACACCACCACCACCAACAACAGCAACCAGCATACCATACTGTACTTCACCACGCCACACAACTATAGGTGGGCAAAGATAGTGGGTTGATGGGTGTGGGATCAGGGGTTTATGGGCTGGGTTGTGTAAACCCTAAAAAAATCTACAAGAATAAATTAAGTGTAATTTATTGATTTCCTAACTTGGATTAAGAAACTTTTGTTCATGTGTGTTTGTTGGGGGTGTCATAAACTCCTGAATCACTCCCCAGTTTAAATGAAGCCCAGTTACAATGTGCTTAATAATTCTGACTTTTCGAATAGTCGAGCGTGCAGTCGTTTCCGACTGGCTCTTGTTTCATATTATTGTTAAAGTCCTGTAGGGCTACACAACTGAACGCCCATCTAGTTAAAAATATTGATGAAGAATTTAACCATTATGTGGAGTGAATACTTTTGCATACTGCTTACAAAAAGTATGGGGGTCAATTTTGGATATTTCACAGATACTTTGTAAAATAACTCCCTTTTTATCCCCCACCGCATAGTGGCTGGGGATATAGGAATGGTCTTCGTCCGTCCGTCCTTCCATGTGCGCAAAATTTTGTTAATGCAATAGAGGTCACATTTTTTGTGCGATTATTATCAAATTTTGTATGAATATTGATATTGATGATCTCTACTCAAATTATTAAAATCATGTTGTTGAATTGCCTAATGGCCCCGCCCTGGGGATTTTAAATTTTTTTCTTTTAAATTCTGTTTTTAACTTTGATTTTCTACAGTTATCAACCAGATTTTGACACAAACATTATACCATCTTAAAATTCAATCCTCAACAATTTATTCACTGGTTATTCAGAGATAAAATTTGAAACAAAAATTTTAGTAGCTTAGTGAAAATTTCAAGTATCAAAATTCTAATATCTCTACCTGTCTTCAGCTATATTTAGATTCAATCTTAAGATGTTATTAGGATGCAATATCAGAGTTTATTCCTTCAGTTGCTGGTCAATGACCTAATGAACTTTGCTGTTTAGATCTGTGTTATGCAATATTAAGAACTTTGCTGTGGAAGATTTTATAGGGTAAATTTTGTCATTTTCTATGGATACTGACCAAATAAACTTTCTTACTTTATAGCACTTTGAAAATCAGGCTTTTCTGAATATTTTATTCACTGTTTGTATGTAAAACAACAACAACAACAACAACAACAACAACAACAACACCATATTTGTAGCACATTCTCAAAATGTTAAGACTATATTTAAGAGAGGCCTCAGCTGTATACAGTGTATGTACACAAACTGGGAAGTTAATTGGAGGTCTCTGAACCCCTGGAATGAATATCATGAAACTTAAGTGAAATTTTCAGTTTATGAACCTGATGTGCAGAACCCATGTTCCAACCTGGCTGGCTCAAGGTCAAGGATGCCTCTGGTGTTTGCGCAGGCCAATACTCTGAAACTTATCTGAACACGACATACCCTTGCAAATTGGCTTCCACCTGCCTGCCCGTTGCCCAGAGCTATTGTTTAAGTTGCTTTTAACCATCCATAACCTTTCCCACATTCACATCTGCAGCGGGGGATATTGCTGTCGTTCCGACTGCCTTGTTCTTTTTATGTCTTGCAATAATAGTAAAACAAAAAACAAAAAGGAGTTTACAAATACCTTGTTTTGTACATGTTCATTAATTTCTGTATATTTCAGGTCCCATGTTGTTTAATTAATGCATGGTCATGACAGTCATTTTTTTTATGTTCCCAGGAACCATTTGTAATTCCCATGTAATATCCTTTCATAACCTTGTTAAATATTTTCAATATTTTACAAAAAGAGCACACAATTGAATGCTGATGTACATAATATGAATGACTCCATATTTGCACATTATTCAGATTTGGATCCTGCCTAGCTTAGTTGGCTTAAAGAAGATGACAGACAATGCCACCTCAAGAAAAGAAGTTGTCACACTCGTTATTTATGGCATGGCACTTTTCTTTTTATTTACCACTTCCACTTTATACCACTGTTTTGCGTTTGCTGGGGCTAAAGGGTAAGCTTAATCAGGCTCCCTGGTTATAGAACTGAGAGTAGAAACCAGTCTTGGATCTCAGCATTCTGATTGGTTAAAATTGAGCACAGTCTCAGAACTGACCAATGAGAAGCTTTAGATCTGAGTGACTGGTTTGCAAGCTCAGTTTTATAGCCTTGGAACAAGTATGTATTGATTATAGCGAACAATTACTTGAGGTATTTCTTTGTTCTCCTTTTGGTATAACCTATATCCAGTGTACAAATGGTTTAGATCCATATCATACTGCACAAATTTATAGTGTTTGCTTTTAGATTCCTAAGGTTGTTTTTGACTGAGAAATGAACAATTAAGTTAAAAATCAAACAGCATGAATGTGCCATCTGATCTGCATCTACACTCTCACGTGAAATATAACTTTTGGAGTAAAGGGTTGTGGCCCCCTGATTCCACGAAAATGTCCTCTTACAAATAACATACTTTCTATATTTGTTAATCTTGATGCAAACTGCAAAATGGAAAATTTTGCTTTTTTTGGTTGGTAAAATCAGTATAGGATTACTTTAGACATATACTTTATTAATATTTAATGCAAAATACAAAATTTTGCAATTCATATTTAGGTGTGTTTTTGTGCCATGTTTATTGTTGTTGTCATAAACTGGCTGTTTTCAGTTGCTTTTAAATTCATTGGAGAGAGAGCATTTTTGGAATGGAATCTGCATTCTTTAAGTTGGATACACTTAATAACTTTTTTAGCTTTAACCCTTCCTAGATATATACGCCTGCACTGTTCGCATTTTAGTCAGAAATAACCTAATGAATCAAAAAGCGAACAGTTTAGATCCTGATCAGATGGCACGGATGTGCCAACTGATCTGGATCTAAACTGTTCGCCCTAGCAATAAAGGTGTATCTATACAGGAAAGGGTTAACATGATACTTGCTCAATACAGAGCTGATATATAAACAGATTTTCCAAATCTTTTATTGCCTAAGTTTTATTGTTTTAAAAGAGTAATTGCATGACTATTATCTAATTTCAGCAATATTGCCCCATATAAGATGCATGTACTCATTTTGATTACTTTTTAATTCAAGTTAAATTGTATGTACATGTATAAAGCGTAATGCACCAATCAATGTAAGGATGAGAGAGGAGTGTGATTGGGGCATAAGGAAACACTTGGTGTCTGCAGGATAAAACAGGTGCCCAAGGTTATAAAACTGAGCATGGAAACCAGTCTCAAATCTCAAGCATCTGATTGGCTGAAATGGTGACCTTTAGACAATCAGATGCTTGATTTGAGACTGGTTTCCATGCTCAGTTTCATAACCTTGGGCACAGGAACCAAGAATTTGTGTTTCAGCGATTTGACTGGTCATTGACGGCATAGTCTAGTATTCAATCACTCTTTAATTGAAAAAATCTAGGAATGGAGAACAGTATTAGATCTCAAAAATCTGATTGGTTAAAATTTATCACAGTGTCTGAACTGACCAATAAAAAGCTTGAGATCTAAGACTGCTTTTCATGCTCAGTTTTATAGCATTGGTGGCTGGTCTGCCACTGAGATCCAGTGCCTGTCTGGACTGAGTGAGCTTAATACCCGTTCACTGGAAATAGTCACATTTGCGCTAGGATTATCAATATAACTGTATCACAGTGAATCATCTTATAAATGGGTTTTGTTGCTGTGTTTGCTTAAAGATTGACAGGTGCATTAATGCTGACAAGCAACTAGTGCTTGTATAGCAGTGCAAAATAAGCATTTCTAAATGTTTCAGGATGTTACGGCATTTTTTCCACATTGGAGATAGAGCAGTAATCTACATCTTTATAGCAGCCTCGTATACACCATGGTAAGCATGGTAACTTTCTCTTGAGTTAGTTTGCAGCCAACAGGAAGCTTAATGGCAGAACTACCCATGTTTAGTTATTCTTGAAGGTAACATAATCGTGTTTGAATGTACTTATCTAAAAATTATATGAAAGTTTTAAAATTAGTGTTGAAAAGTTTTCAGCCATTAAAATTAAAACATACAAAAGTGTTACTGTCATTATGTGCACTTGTGCTGAAGCCAGGCTCATTTTTTTAGAACTATCATTTTGTCCCAAGCAAGCACCTCATTATTGCCTTCTACCAAAATTCAAGGGAGGAAGATACTCTCAGGATAAAATAAATAGAAAACTTAACTTGAGAATGTAGACTGTCCCCTCTTGTACCAGTGCCCAAGGTTTTAAACCTGAGCATGGAAACCAGTCTCAAATCTCAAGCATCTGATTGGCTGAAATGGCGACTGGTCACCATTTCAGCCAATCAGATGCTTGAGATTTGAGACTGGTTTCCTTGCTCAGCTTTATAACCTTCAGCCCAGTTCTTCGGGGTCAATTAAATGCATACCCACTTGATTTTACATAGTTGCTGTTCCTTATCCATCAATGCATGCATGCATTCATTCTTGTGTCATACTTACATCCTGAGGATATGTTTACAAAAACATTTTAGCATAAAACTGCTTCAGGTGTAAGAACTTGGTTGATATTTTGGTACACGAATTTGCTTTTAATGATGATTTTAAGAGAGGTTGGTTATAAACAATGGCATTTAATTCTTGATACCAGTATCTTTTTAACATTTTCCTCCAGATTTACGCCTTTTTATGCATGTGCGACTAGTGTAGATCCAGATCAGCCTGAACATCTGTGCTGTTTGATCAGGATCGGCACTGGTCGCATTTTGGTTAGAAATAACCTAATGAATAAGAAAGCCAACAGGGTTAAACAAAAAGGATTAAACAACAGAATTTTGTAAAAAATCACATACCCCTTACATCTTGAAAAAAAGTTTTATAGAAATGTAGTTAGAGACCCAATAATAAAACTTACAAATGTTGATTAAAAGTCTTTCCATGTTAAGGTTTATGCTATTTTAAATTAGATTTGTTTTACAGGCTGGCATTGAAGGATTTTGGTGGCACAGCAGAAGTCTTCATGTGGGTGGTCTGGGTTGGAGCTGTTCTTGGAATTATTTTCCAATTCTTATTCCATGCAAGGTAACAAAAAACTGCATGAAAGGAAATCTTGGGGTTTGAAACAGTAAAAAAAGTTTTATTCATGCCTATTAGTTAACAAAAATGACCACAGGGTTGTAATCATGGCAGTGATAACAATTTTTAATTGCTGGTTTATGTATGTCAGATTTCTCTCTCTCAGTGGTTTAGAAAAATTCTGTAATTTTATACTTTATTTATTACTTTACTAGAACTTTCAAAATATATTCATGAATGGTCAATCCTTGCTTCCTGGTTTGAATCTAGAGCTCTTTCTATATTTGTTGATTGAGGAAGTTGCAGAAGAACCTTGTCAGTTGTGGGATTTGAACCAAGAACATGTGGGTTAGAAATCCAACACTGTTAAACTACAATCTCAGTTTTTAAACTATTGGTAGTGTGATTTGTACCAAAGACCTCTTGTTCTGGAGCCTGACATTCTATCCCTAAACTAAGGTAAATCAGATATTATAATCAGTGGTAGGGTTTTGACCTGGGTCCTCTGGGAGTCTGACACTGAATCCCTCTGCCATTGTTTATCATTTATGGTGGGATTTTGCCGAGGATCTCAGATTCAGAAGTTAAACACTAAAGCTCTCTTTAATTGTATATTCAGTCATCAGTGGTGGGATTTGAATTGAGGATCTCAAAATCAGGAGTCTGACACTGAAGCCCTCTGCCATTGTTAATTCAGTCATCAGGGGTGGTATCTCTGGATCAAGAATCTGACACTGAAGTCCTCTTTCATTATTAATCCATATCAGGAGTGGTATCTCTGGATCAAGAATCTGACACTGAAGCCCTCTGCCATTGTTTATCCAGTCATCAGGAGTGGTATCTCTGGATCAAGAATCTGACACTGAAGCCCTCTGCCGTTGTTTATCAAGTCATCAGGAGTGGTATCTCTGGATCAAGAATCTGACACTGAAGCCCTCTGCCATTGTTTATCCATTCATCAGGGGTGGTATATCTGGATCAAGTATCTGACACTGAAGCCCTCTGCCATTGTTAATCCAGTCATTAGGGGTGGTATCTCTGGATCAAGAATCTGACACTGAAGCCCTCTGCCATTGTTAATCCAGTCATCAGGGGTGGTATCTCTGGATCAAGAATCTGACACTGAAGCCCTCTGCCATTGTAAATCCATTCATCAGGGGTTGTATCTCTGGATCAAGAATCTGACACTGAAGCCCTCTGCCATTGTTAATCCAGTCATCAGGGGTTGTATCTCTGGATCAAGAATCTGACACTGAAGCCCTCTGCCATTGTTAATCCAGACATCAGGGGTGGGATTTTGAATGAGGATCTCTGTGTCAGGAGTCTAATACTGTACCCCTCAAATGCCCAAAGATCAGCTAGCTGAAAATGTTTTTATGTTTTATAGATTTTTCTTCTCAAGTTTGCGCTTTTGAGTCTAGAATAGTGTATTGTAATGTTTGCAAAATCAAATCGCTTAAATAGGTGTGGAAAGTTTTATTTTCTATCCTTTAGATACAAGACATTAGAAGTTGCATTTTACCTGATTGTTGGAATTTGTCCTGCATATGCTGTTACTCACATGGTAAGCAGGTTTTACCTTGGATTCTGGGCTGAAGGTTATAAAACTGAGTTTGGAAACCAGTCTCAAATTTCAAGCATCTGATTGGCTGAAATGGCGACCAGTTGCCATTTCAGCCAATCAGATGCTTGAGATTTGAGACTGGTTTCTATGCTCAGTTTTATAACCTTGGGCACTGATCTTATGTCGTTAATCACACAGGTAACAACAGTTTTCCAGACCTTTCTGCACATCCATGCATGGATCTACTCAGTTTGCCTCAACCCTTTCCTTTTATAAATACATATTTTTAGGCATGTGCAACCAGGGAAGAACTGCCGGCTGATCTGGATCTACACTGGTTGCATTTTGGTCAGAAATAACCTAACAAATCGAAAAGTGAACATTGCAGATCCTGATCAGACGGCATGGATTTGGCGGCTGATCTTGATCCACACTGTTTGCCAATGCAATAAATTTCTGTCTATGGAGAAAAGGGATCTAGTTTAATCTAATGAATCTTAAAATGACCACTGTTTATCCTTGTCAGACAGCACAGGTGTGCAGGTTGATCTTGATCTACAATGATGGACCATTGGGATAAAAGTGAAAGGGATAAAGAGAAGAAAATTTAATAATAAAATAATTCATTTTATTTTATCTCCAAAGTTTTGCAGCTACTTAAAATGGAAGATTTCCACTTTTAAAGCAAGAGTGTTAAACTAAAGTGATGTTGTATTTCAGAGTGACCCAGCAGGCATCCACGAACTTGCCATTGGAGGTATGATCTACATACTGGGAGTTGTCTTCTTCAAGCTTGATGGGGTTATACCATTTGCACATGCCATCTGGCATGTGTTTGTGGGTCTTGGAGCATTAGCGCATTTTTATGCCATAAACAAATATCTTGTTGGTGTCCACGACAACAAAGACTACATGGAGGAAGTAGGACAAGCGCTTTGATATAGATTTGTTTTTAGTTTGTTAATCTATTTTCTAAATAAATTTCCAATCCCCCACCCATCCTCACCTTACATCCACCCTTCGGCAATGTTTGAGAATTATGTATTGAAATAATATAACAAGAAATGCTTGCTGTCTATAATAAAATGTTTTGGTTAATTCAGTATGTACTATTAGTATTTTTAAGAAAAAAATGTTGAAATATTTTAGTAGAAATATTCGACTGTGCATGAGTCACAGCCTCTGGTAAAATGTTAGATAGTCATTGTTATTTGGAAAGAATTATTTTTTGTTGTAGTATTCTAAACCATCTTGTTTTTCTGTAGAAAACAAGAAATTGTTATTCTTCTATGAGATCTCTTATGTTTCTTCTTCCATTGTATATAATAGTTCATCTATTTATTTATTTTTTAAATTCTTGTAATGGTAACTTGACCTTTAAGTTGAACTCATATGGAGTATTTTGACAATCTGACAACTTTCAGCTGTCATAAATTTGACGTCGTCAATGCATTCATATTTCTTATTTGCAATCTGCACATATCTTTTGTGACTGTCTCGAGTCTCTTTTTCAGCCAAACAGAAGCTTGAGATTCGAGACTAGTCTCCATTCTTAGTTCAAGACCTTGGACATTACTGTAACATTACTGTTGATAGATAGTTAGGAGTGCGTTCTCATGACGTTAGAATTTTCACAAACATCATTTGAAGCCAATACAAGCCATTAAAAAAGGAATTAATGCTAATATGCAGTTTTAATTATCACTTCAGGTGGCAATAAAATGGTTCGACTTAAGGGAGAAGTTGTCCTCTGTCAATTTGTAAGATCATGTATGTCACAGTAAGAATGTAGTCTCCCGTGAAGGTGAAGGTGTGTTAGCTCTGATGAAATAGCATTCGCCCTATAGGCAAGAGGTGCTGAGTGTGAATTCTGGTCTGACTATACATCTTTCATACCATGTGACATGCATAACCCCTTTACTCCATATGTATGCATTTTAACATGTGTGTGACCAGTGAAGATCCAGATCAGCCAGCAGCACATCCTTGCTGTGTGATCAGGAACTGCACTGTCTGCTTCTAGGCAAGAAAGAAGCCCATGGATCACAAAGTGACCAGTCCAGATCCTGATGGGATGGCTTAAATGTGACAGCTGATCTAGATCTACACTAGTTACCTGTGTGTTTACCCTTCCCTCCATAGACACACCTTTATTGCATGGGCAAACAGTTTAGATCCAGATCAGCCGGCACATCAGTTTGATCCAAGATCTAAACTGTTCGCTTTTTGATTCATTAGGTTATTTCTGACCAAAATGTGACCAGTGCAGATCCTGATCAGACGGCAAGGATGTGCCGGCTGATCTGGATCTACACTGGTCGCACATGCGTAAAATTGTGTATATATGGAGAAAAGGGTTTTTGGTGTATGGAGTAAAGGGTTAATTCATGAGTTTGACAATATGTCTTTCCAAGTCTTCCTATACATCCAATCCAATAATTTTTTACTATGCTTTTTTTTACAGTTTCTGTTACTGACATTTTTGGTCCAACAAATTTTGGCAAAATAACACTTCTTTCCTAAGCCTTTCCTTTGGCTTTGCTTTAATATTAATCACTTTTTCAATAATTTGGCTGAAAAAGAAAGATATTAACCCTGCATATTGAATGGATATTGGCAGTTTGATGTAGAACCGATTCTGCAAAAATGAATAGTTTATAATTACTTGTATATCGGTTGGACTTTTACCATTGAATAAGGTGATAAGTACCTTTGATCTTCATACTTCATGGACAAAGATAATAAACTTACAAACGGGGACCAGTCTAAAATCTCAAACTGACCAATCGCTCGCTAAAGATTTTAGAATGGTCTCCAAACTCAGATAAATGATCCTGGGCTCTGGCTATAAAAATGAAAGCTTGAGAAAATATTTAGATGTTTTTGGCTACCAGTATTGTTTACCCTTCACTCTTTTATATGGCTTTTATCCGACGGGCGACTAGTGAAGTTCCAGTTCAGAGTTCATGGATCTGGAATTACACCGGTCACCAATGGGATTAAAGGCAAGTCCATGGCACTAAAGGTTAATGATAATGTTTAATTGTTATTGGGTAATTACTTGATTTTGTGCATGTTTAAATTTTGCATATGTTGTGCTTATGTACAATGCATGTATTTAAATGAATGTTTTATGATGACATTGCAATCTCTCATAAAAGTTGATGTTAATGGTAGCCTCTGACCCTCAGTTCATTATAACTTATATATGACACTTTGCACACTCAGTAAATCAGCGTACCACTTTTAAGTGTATAAAAAATCAAAATCTTATATTCTTTATCTAATCTACATTCACTATATTTTTGTATCAATTGTATGTAATGATTTTTCACTTTTGATGATGATAAAGATAATCACTATGGAATGAGTTCTAAAGGACTATCTGGTCTCAAAATGTGAAAGTAGGGTTATTTTTTATAGTCATCCAGATCATTTTTTAACATATGCTGGTATTTATTAGTATTTTTATGCCCCCGGCATCTAGTGATTGAACCGTCCGTCCGTCCTTCCGTCCGTCCGTACGTCCGTCTGTCCGTCCGTCCGTCCGGTTAACATTTTTCGGCAAGTTGGATCTTTCTGAATTTCTACAAAGAGCATTGGCATGAAAGTTTACACACTTACTTAACAGTTCACAGGTCATGACCCTGACAAGTTACATAACTCTGGGTACCTTATTTCTGGTGTTATCTCCCCTTTTTGTACTTAAAAAAATGGTTAACCTATTTCGGCAAGTTGGATATTTTTCCATTTCTACAAAGATCATTAGCATGAAAGTTTACAAACTTAATATACAGTGCACAGGGTATGACTCTTAACAAGTTACATAACTCTGGCTATCTTAATTCGGGGTTTTCTCCCATATTTGTACTTAGAGATAAATGGTTAACATTTTTCGGCAAGTTGGACATTTCTGAATTTCTACAAAGAGCATTGGCATGAAAGTTTAGACACTTACTTAACAGTTCACAGGTCATGACCCTGACAAGTTACATAACTCTGGGTACCTTATTTCTGGTGTTATCTCCCCTTTTTGTACTTAGAAAATTGGTTAACCTGTTTCGTCAAGTTGGATATTTTTCTATTTCTACAAAGATCATTAGCATGAAAGTTTACACACTTAATATACAGTGCACAGGGTATGACTCTGACAAGTTACATAACTCTGGCTATCTTAATTCGGAGTTTTCTCCCCAATTTGTACTTAGAGATAAATGGTTAACATTTTTTGGCAAGTTTGATATTTCTCAATTTCTACAAAGAGCATTGGCATGAAAGTTTACACACTTACTTAACAGTTCACAGATCATGACACTGACAAGTTACATAACTCTGGGTACCTTATTTCTGGTGTTATCTCCCCTTTTTGTACTTAGAAAATGGTTAACTTATTTCGGCATGTTGGATATTTCGCAATATCCACAAAGAGATCTGGCATTAAAGTTTACACACATACTTAACAGTGCACAGATGATGACCCTTACAAGTTACGTAAGTCTGGCTACCTTTTTTCTGGGATTATCTCCCCATTTTATACTTGGATATAAATGGTTAACTTGTTTTATTTGATTTTTGCCCTTTTTCGCTTAGAAATTAGAATTAAGACTTAGAAATTATGGTTAAAGTTTCAATGTTAGTGTTTTTCTAAGGTTATCTATAGAAAAGGTTTAAAACAGATGTACTTAACATACTTTGGTGAAAGTGCCTAGTGGTTACTATACTATACTATACTATACTATACTATACTATACTATACTATACTATACTATACTATACTATACCATACCATACCACACCACACCACACCACACCACACCACCGCACCGCACCGCACCGCACCGCACCACACCACACCACACCACATCACACCACACCACACCACCACCCCCACCACCACCACACCACCACCACCCCACCCCCACCACCCCCACCACACCACCCCATCTCACACCACACCACCACCACCCCACTACACCACCAACAATAATACTGTCAACAACAATGTCAACAACACCACCAACAACACCGTCAGCAACACCACCAACAACACCGTCAACAACACCACCAACAACTCCGTCAACAACACCACCAAGAACACCGTCAACAACACCACCAACAACAACACCACCACCAACAAGAATAGCATTAACAACACCAACAACCAACAACAATAGCATCAACAACACCAACAACTGACAACACCAACAACAACACTGACAACTACACCAACAACAACACCAACATTACCAACACCAACAACAATACCAACAACACCCACACCACCAACAACAGCAACCAGCATACCATACCTTACTATACTACACCACACCTCACCACATCACTATAGGTGGGCAGGGATAGTGGGTTGATGGGTGCGGGATCAGGGGTGTATGGACTGGGTTGTGTAAACCCTCTAAAAAAACTACAATAATAAAGTAACTGTAATTTATTGATTTCCTAACTTGGATTAAGAAACTTTTGTTCATGTATGTGTGTTGGGTGTCATAAACTCCTGAATCACTCCCCAGTTTAAATGAAGCCCAGTTTTAAATGTGCTTAAATATGTCTGACTTCAAATAGTTGAGCATGCAGTCGTTTCCGACTGGCTCTTGTTATGATAAATTCTTTTCATGTACAGGTTCTGGCACCAGACGGTTATTTTCATTATTTAGAACTAACTTGTGATTTTAGTTGCAGTTTTAACACTGTGCTATCATTTAAAATTTGTATCGTTACAAACTTCGCTACCGGGGGCATATGTGTTTTCCGAACACAGCTTCTTGTTTGATGTTGATGTTCACTATTTAACCCGTTCCTCCATATATACACATTTTTACGCGTGTGAGACCAGTGTAGATCCAGATCAGGCGGCACATCCGTGCCGTCTGATCAGGATCTGTGCTGGTCGCAATTTGGTCATAAATAACCTAATTAATCAAATAGCGAACAGTTTAGATCCTGATCTGGATCTAAACTGTTCGCCCTAGCAATAAAGGTGTATCTATACAGGAAAGGGTTAAGGCATAAGACTAGGTTGTTTTCTGGTGAGAGTTAAACAGCAAGCATATTGCATTAATCATATTTGTTGGGATATTCTCACCCTTGACATAACACTGTGTTGACTGCATTGGGTTCCTGAACCCTTTGCTCCATTGATTAGATTTGTCCCTGTGTGACCAGTTTAAATCCAGATCAGCCAGCCTATATGTTCTTTGTCATTAAAATTTTGAGCTAGACAAAATTAGGAACAATTGCTGAAGGTTGATTGATTTTCTTCTACAGAATGTTGTGTAATGTAAACAATTCAAAAGAGTTTCTTTTGACAAATTATTTACTGTAAGGCTTAAACAACTTTTTGTGCTGTCTGATCTGGATCTACTCTGCTCACTCTTTGGTCAGAAACAGCCTAATGAATTTAAAAGCAAACAATGTAGATCCAGAAGGAATGGCATGGCTGTGCTGGCTGATCATGATCTGCACTGGATCTACTCGGATCTGTGAAATAAAAGTCATATCTATGGAGTAAAGGGTTAACCATTAACATTTCATCTTGCAAAATTAAATGACGCCACAATATTTTATATAAAACCATTTTGTAATTTCATTGAAGTAGATTGTGATTATGTAACAAACATAAACTAAACATCGCCATAACATATAGTATATAGAATTTACCTTGACCTACATTCTTCAAATGAAATCAGTATGATTTATGCTCAATCATCTCTTGTTAAACTGATTTTCTAATTGTCCACATGGAATTGAACTGCCCTCGGAACAATTATTTTACATATTTTACTGTTATACATGACATGCTTATTCATAGACAAGTGAGAACCTAATTAGAAGTATTTTTGTATATATATGTGTGTGTTATACTAAAACAATGTATGAGCCAGTGCAGCAGACCTTTAACCATTGCCCAAAGTCACAAAACTAAATCAGGAGAACAGTCTCAAATCTCAAGCATCTGATTGGCAGATTTGGCGACTGGTCTCCCTTTTAGCCAATCAGATGCTTGAGATTTGATACTGGTCTCCAATCTCAGTTTTATGATCTTGAGGCCCTTAACATACAATGTAAATTCTGCAGAAATTTACTAGGTTTAGATCCAGCCAGTGAATTTTGAAATTATATTGGATAAGCTTTTATGTTCCTTTTAACCCTTTCCTCCATATAACCACATTTTATCACATATGTGACTAGTGAAGATCCAGATCAGCACATCCATGCCATCTAATCTGGATCTGCAGTTTGTGTTTTTGTCTAAAATAATAAATCTAAAAGTAAACAATGTAGATCCTGATCAGGTGGCACAAATGTGCTGGCTGATCTGGATCTACACAGTTTGCCCACACGATATAGGTTTGTCTAAGGATTAAAGGGTTTACTGAAAGAAAGGCAATTTATACAGAAACCATCTATCATGAAATCTTGATGTTATGTAGAGCTTGACCATTTCTTCATACCGTATAAACCCAATGTTTCAGCCACCCTATGTTTTCGGCCACAGTCTTTAAAAAAAAAAAATTCTTTAAAAATTTGGCCACTAAAAATCGGCGATTTTTTCGCTAACCCTATGTTTTCGGCCAGCATTTTCAATTCTAAATTCGTCTGTTTTTATTAGATTAGTAATAAACAAATATGTTTGTAAATCTTGGTTTTGATTTCGATATTAAAGATACAACTTGGCAATAGCTGTATACAACATTGTCCGACGATTGAGGATTTATTTGTTTCTAAACAATTATTTGTCATCATCTTATTTGCGGTAATTAATATTGTAATATAAGTAATCTGGTCGTACCCTGGTAAATATAATGTTCTTTTTTTTTAAAGCAATTATAATACCCGGTAATGATAATTTTCAGTTTGCAATCTGTCATCTCAAATCTAGGGACGTTGCTGTGCAACTAGGCGATAAAGTGCGAAATATTGCGACTTTATAATTGCCTTGGGCAAACATCTATTTTACTTTTTACTTGATCACATGATTTGCACTTAATAATATCCATAACTGTTAAATGATTTTCCAATAACTCAAATGTTTTTCCGAATATAATATCATAACTGAATTCTAGCCAATAAATTTTTATGAAAAAAAACCCTGATATTTTTAAAACCGATATTCAAATGCAAATTTAATTTTATTACCAGTAAGAAATAAAATGAACGTTGTGTGTTTTTAAATATGCAAATACTTGCCCCTTAAATATCCGGGAATTGTTACATGTACATGTGATATTTCTTTATCAAGCTTTCAGTTCTCAGAATTATGTGCCGTTTATGCACTTAATAATTTTGAAAACTTGATGTTGAATCTAACTTTACTTTTGAATTTTGTTATTGACCTTCAATAATCACTTACTATGACAACACAGTTGTAATGTCACCACTATCTTAGTTAAGAGCCTACTTGACAGAGTTATGCCCATTTTATATGTTAGATATTTATTATTCTCACAGATTATGCAGGGACGACACAACATTTCTTTCAATACTTTCATAAATCACTTAATAAATCATTAACAGATTCCAGAAAATATATCCTGTATTAACCCTTTTCTCCATAGATACACCTTAATTACAAGGGCGAACAGTTTAGATCCAGATCAGCCGGCACGTCCATGCCATCTGATCAGGATCTAAACTGTTCGCTTTTAGATTTGTTAGGTTATCTCCGACCAAAATATGACCAGTGCAGATCCTGATCAGAAGGCACGGACGTGCTGGCTGATCTGGATCAACACTGGTTGCACATGCGTAAAAATGCGTATATATGGAGAAATGGGTTAATGTTGCTCATTGCTGCACTTTGTGCGTTCCTTGTTTGTTTTTATTTATATATAATATGTAGTTTTGAAATATCATATTGCTGATACAAAAATGTAAACATGAAGGTTTACAATCTGGCACTGGCTCATACAGTATGAGATTTTATTTACATATTTATATGACCATATTTTTAGATGGTATTCTTAGTCCATTTGAACAGTATTATGAACTTATTATAGTAGTTTTTTCTGTGAATTATTAAGGTAAAAAGCTATGTCACAAGTTACATTATTTTTTCAGATGTTCGCTTTTACCATCCCTTTCCCATATTGTTGCTGAGCAGCTTTTTGTTTTTTTGAGCAGGTTATTTTAACTGATCAAGATACTAGTATGTCTAAAAACTTAACAAATGTGTTCAGCTTTGTGATGCTAAGGGAACCTTCATTGAATCACCTTTTTTGCATGGGTGAACATGGGTAAACAGTGTAGATCCAGATTAGCAAGCACATTGTGCCATCTGATCAGGATATACACTGTTTGCTTTTAAATTCATCAGGTTATTTCTGACCAAGATTCAAACAGTGCAGATCCTGACCAGATGGCAAAAATATCGCAGCTGGTCTGGATCTACGCTCATTGCACATATGATAAAAATGATGCAAATATAAATATAGGTTGTAAAGGGTTAAGAGCCAAGGTATTATCTAGAATATTAAAAGAAAAAGAAGTGTGTAGTATTTGATCAAAAACAATGATGCCACCATTAAAGTCAAGGTTACACTGTAAAAATCAACATTTGTACAAAACACTTTGTCAAATATATAACTTAACTACCGGATTTTGATCATACTTCACATTGTTCCATCTCAACAATTCATAGTATCTTAATTAAGAACCATGTTTTGTTTCAAATATCAAGGTTTCAAATAGACTGAAATGGTCAGTCAGCCTCCAACTTGGCTCAAATAGTCAGAAATGTAAGCTCAGGGCTGATGGTTACCAGTTGCCATTTCAGCCAATCAGATGCTTGAGATTTGAGACTGGTTTCCATGCTCAATTTTATAACCTTGGGCACAGATCAACACATTTTTCAGAGCATCAGTTAACTTGCTCAAAACATCTCCCCTGGATCCTTGACAATCCTGACACAAAGATATTCAGGTCATCTTCATTGTTCATAACCTGGGTCTTCATGACTTCATATTACATAGACCATGATGCACCAACTGTCATGACACAGTGAACTTATTTTATTTCACTGAAAAACCAGCCATATAATTTGTATAAAGTATAAACTGAAGTTGCTTGCCATCACCTGTAAGGGCTTTCTTAAATATGATTGTCTTCATGGTGGTATACCAGTTCACATGACATGTGACCCACTGTTCTGATATACAAATAATAGTGTTAGTATTGCAGTCTGCAGCAATGATAAACCCACTTTTAACTAAATTTGGATTTTCTGTTAATAAGCGAATATGTGTTTAGTTTTTGACGTTTCAGTAAGGTTAACTGTTTATCTATTAATGCAACCCAGTAATTGTTTGGTAGGTTTTTATTTTATCTGTCATATTGATGTAGAACTATGACCATGTGATTTTTCATGCACTATTTAGTTTGGAAAATGTTAAACCATTATGATATAGAGTAATGCGCTTTTTCCAAATACTGGAATGTTTTGTGTTATAAGTGATTGTAGTTACATAGCATGATACAGATTGCCAGTTTATAATGCAGATAATTTAATTTTTGAACAAAAGTTCTGTTAATTCTTTAGGGGTCTACTGACATCTCTGGTCAGGAAAAGACCTCTAACAGGTAATCTGTAATAAGTCTTAATTTAAGAATTTTTTTCCAAACCATTCATTAAACATTAAACAACCATGACATTGCTGAGGTTTTCATGGGGACCATAATGTGTACACTTTACTCCATTTATACAAGTTTTATTGCATCTATCGGTGTAAATCCCATTTAGCCAGCACACCATTGCTGTCCGATTTGTATTTACACTGGTTTCCTGTGTAGATCCAGATCATTGATGTGCCTGCTGATCTGGATCTACACTGGTCTCCTGTAGGATAACAAGCCATAAGTTAAAGCAACAATTATTTGTTTTATTGTAGATGTGATTGATTTGCAGATTTATTTATACTGGTAGATATTATAAAATATGCAAGTGAAAAGATTAACTCAAATCTTCATTACCAACTAAAAGTAACTACACAATCATAACAGACCTTAAAATATATTTACAGTAACAAAGCGGTCAGTTTTGACTTACGTTTCTGAACTCAATTTTCAATCTGTTATTCAGGAATATTAATTTGGCATTGTAAAGTAAAAACTTCTCTTATTGATGCTGACATACCAGTTATGTGTTTCCGAAGATATTTAAGAAGTTAAAGATGCATCAGAAAATCTTCATATACTTATACCAAGGTATTACACAACAGAAAAAGCAAACGAAATTTAATGTTGACCAACATTAGTTTTATAAATTGAGGCAATAGTTAAATGGCATATGTTGAACTGAAACAGTCATTCTGTATTAGATATTTCATGCTGGATTTTGTTGTGCATATTCTGATTTCCGAAAGTATGTTATCTATTTAAAACATATAACTTAAGTAGCTTGTGAACAAAAATGGATATTGGGTGATTTTATGACCTAAGCCTGAGATTACTAGTGAATTAGGATGTACTTGTTACTTTTAAGTCTTTACTCTATTCGCATAATAACACATGTGCTAACAGTGTAGATCCAGATCATGAGGCACATTTGTGCCATCTGATCAGGATCTGCACTGTTCGCTTTTAGGTCAGTATTAACCTAATAAAAAGCGAACAGTGCAGATCCTGATCACATGGCACATTTGTGCCATCTGATCAGGATCTGCACTGTTCGCTTTAAGGTCAGAATTAACCTAATAAAAAGCGAACAGTGCAGATCCTGATCACATGGCACAGGTGTGCCAGCTGATCTGGATCAACACTGTTCACCCAAGCCATAAAGGTGTATATGGAGGAAATACGAGTAGATTACGTCGTTATACAAAAAGACTGACAGATTGGCAATTTTTTATGAAGTAGTCTGTGATCGTTTCTTAACTTTATATTGTATTTGTTTTTTACTTTAATGTTTTGTAATAATAATAATAAAATGTTGACATCCAACAAGACAGAGTGTTGTTCTGTTGAGGGCTCTTTGTACCAGGAAGCAAACATGGTTTGAACACATCAAAGTAGAAGGCAAGGAAGAACTACACAATACATGGGCACTTCCAGAAAAAGTTCAGTAGGTTTGCTCAAACCCCCATTTTAGGTAGCAATGTTTAATTTTCATGAAGAATCTGGCCAACAGATTTTACATTGTCATGTTCACACTGGAAAAAGCTGTCGCGCTAACAACGCGTCTATAGCGCACAGGAAGAATTCCTATCGCGTAAACAACGCATTTTGATGGCGGATTTCGTGGAAAAAGATCGTCACCGCAGCAAGTTTTCACTTTGTACTTCTTTAGATGATGATACAATGGCAAGGGACTGATCGCAAAGTATCCTTTCACCATTATAGTTTTTGTTTGTATCACTAGAAAATGCACAAACCTTGCTGATTTTATGGAGAATCGCCCACAGTTTTGCGATGTAGGTGCAAAATGTTGCGATTTCAAAGAAAAAATTAATTTGTACAGTACAACCAGGCATATTCCCATTCCTACCAGAATAAAAATATCGGGGGAAGTTATCATTTGACAAATAATACATTTCTTGCACAATATATGCATCTTCTGCTAATTTATCGGAGAAGAAGTGAACTGGTCCCAAGGTTATAAAACGGAGATTGGATATAAGTCTCAAATCTCAAGGATCTGATTGGCTGAAATGGCGACTGGTAGCCATTTCAGCCAATCAGATGCTTGAGATTTGAGACTGGTTTCCATGCTCAGTTTTATAACCTTGAGCCCTGAACGCGTCTAGAACGCTTTCGTCTGAACGAATCTATGACGCTACCCTTTTTGTTCCATGTAAATTGTTAGGTTTGGCAGAGGAGCATGTTTCTTCCAACAATTAAAAGTTATAACACCTTGCATCGTGTTTTGGCGTTTTCGCATCTTGTTTTCGCGTTTTTTGGGTCTCGCTGTCCTTAGGGCGGGACCACGAAAACGTGAAACTACGAAGCAAAACGCGAAACAACGATGCGAGGTCCTGATATTATTGCGTCATCGCATCATACTTTCGCATTATCGCATCGTGTTCTTGCATTTTCGCATCGTGTTTTCGCGTTTTTGTGGTCTCGCTGTCCTGAAGACGAGACCACGAAAACGCGAAAATACGATGCGTGAACGCAAAACAATGATGCGAGGTCGTAAAAAGTACAATGCGAGGTCGCGATATTAATATCGCGTCCTTCGTACGTACTTCCGTGACAAGCGTCGTTTTTTTTCGCAATCTCGCATCGTGGTATCGCGATGTTGATTCGTGTTTTCGCGATCTTGCATCATGGTTTTGACGTTTGGCAAAACTAAAAGGCGAAACAACGATTGTCCCGTATTGACTTGACGCATAGTTATTTGGTACAAGAGAACGCTTACGTTCTTCATCTTTCACTTTTTTGTAACTAATTATCGGTACTATTCTTTTATTTACAGAAAATGGAAGCCAACTTTGTATGCTGAACCTGTGCCAAGTCATATAGATCGCGTGGATCACTAAAGCATCACGAAAGTATGCATAAATGGCACCGGTCGTACTCGTGTGACATTTGCGGGACCAGCTTTGCCAACAAGGACGGATAAAGCCAGCATAATGCGAGACACAGCAACGCAGCACGGTACACGTGCGACTTTTGCGGGAAAGGTTTTACAAGAAGAAATTGTTACCATCAGCACCGGCGTATACATTTACCGGAAAAACTTTTCCATTGCTTACAGTGTGAAAAGTTTTTTATTCAGAAGTCAGTATTCTTGGCTCACCTTCAAGCGCATACTGAAAAGAAACAGTGCGAGAAATGCAACAAATGGTTGATTCACAAGAGCAGACACTTGAAACATTGTGGCACTGACAAAACTTAGTACACCTGTGAAAACTGTGGCAAGGAATTTAAACAGCAGCGATACCTCCATGAACACTGTAAAAGCGTTCACGAAGGACCGGTAAAGTATGAGTTCCAACCTGTGGAAAGAAGTACATGTTACGTTGTTCGATGAACACAAGAAGAAATGTAACCCTTCCTAAAAGGCGTGTGCAGGGTCAACGATCATAAAACTAAGATTGCATACATGTCTCAAAATCTCGAGCATGTGATGGGCTAAAATGGCGACCAGGAAATACCCGGTCCGCTTAAGATTATTTTGATTTTTTTCTACCAAGGAGCGACCAGTGTAGATCAAGATCAGGGCCCAAGATCATAAACTAAAAGTGGAGACCAGTCTCAAATATGAAGCACCTGATTGGCTTAAATGGTGACTTGTCAAAAACATATTTTATCGGTCGTTAGGTATGGAAGCCCTGGAGGGCCACTTTTGATTTTCGACTTATGGATTTATTTTACCTCTTTCTTTTGACTTTTGATTTATGGATTTTGACTTTTGATTTATTACTTATGGATTCCGTAATTGTTCCACGTGCTTGCCGCATCTTTTCCCAGGGATATGGCGGATTCTGACGACGTTTTAGACGATGTAAGTTCATTTACCTAAGCTCATTAAGAACAGTATATTATTTATTTAGACCTTTTTATTTAATTCAGAAAAGAACATATTTCTCTTGCATTGCATAGTATTTCATTAGGTATCATTTTTTATCCATTTCTAGAACATGGAATCATTGCTACATGCGTTATCTCAAATTGACATACACCGTATAAATCAAAAGCTTCATTTTTATACGGGTCGAAATAATGTTAAACCCAATTAGACTAACATTGGTGTTTGTTTGTTGCAGTTTCATTCGAAGGAAGAGATGGTATATACTAATTTTTTTAACTAGTGGAGAGAAACACAATGTACAAAATGTTATTTGTCATTAAAAATATAAACGTCAATTACAGAATTTGCAGCTTTTCTTGTCAGCGCATAGAACATGTGTAATGTTGTTAGAAAAAAGAAAATAACATTAAACTAGTTACATATGAAATGTTATGGCATAACTAATGCTTTTCTGTTCATTCTTATTATAATGACCACAGTCCATCATAATAGGTACAATACACAGTGTACCTCAAAAGGTTTACTCCTACTGTTTAAAGAAGGCTAAGTAATAAGTATACTTTAACATGCAATATCCCTTCTACTATTAGACAGGGAAACCTGAGCAAAGGACGTCATCTAGAGAACGTCATTAATTATTGAAAAGACACAAAAGGTATTTTGTACTAAATTAAATGTAAAAATAAACAACAAGATATATCTCCATAATTTCTTTACTAAATACAACTTACACGTTTGCTTTACATATGTGCAATTTTTCGTGCAAATTGCCCAGCAATAAATAAATATGCTTGAGATGTAAAAGTGTTACCTTTCTTTTCCGACACCCTGTATTACTGCTGCTACCCTACTACTAATACTACTACTACTACCTACTATTACTACATGTACTACCTCTACTACTACTACTACTACTACTACTACATTTTTCTTATTTAGGATGCAGAAATCAGGGAAAGGGAAAACAGAAAGGTAGCGGCTGTCATACTATGTATAAACCGCATATTGGAGGAAGACATTATCGTCAAAGTGAATATAGACAAATTTCATCAAGACAAGGTGGGGGCATTCGGAAGATTGCCACAGACAGTGGATCCAGAACTGAAGTCGAAAAACGTCTTTTTCATTTTATTATGTTTTATATATTGTACATTTTATAGGTACATTGTTTCTTTAGATACAAATTTCTTATGCAAAAAAGCACTAAGAAGATTTAAAAATGTTTGGTGTTTGTTATCTGTTTAAAAGAATTTATTCCAAAACGTGTTTGCTTTAGGTTTTTCGGCCAATCACTTGCCCCGAAATTAAAACTTCTAAACATTTTATTTCATATTAACAGTTGATGTTGAATGTTCACGTGACACAGATCAACTATGACATGAACATATGAATAATACTAATAATTCTATAGCAAACACTAAACACTTATTAGGCTAGTGGCTAAATGAACCAACATTAGATGACTTAAATACCAATCTCGGCTGCTGTGCTTCTATGCGTTTTGGTGTTTGAATCACAAATTTGTTTATTAAGCCTTAACCTAAAACATGTAAAATGTAATGTTTGTACCAAAGCAAAGAGTAACAGCAAAAAACAAAATTTATAAGTTAAAAGTCACAAGATAAAAGTCATAAGTAAAAAGCTATAATTAAAAAGTAATTAGGCACGAGGCAAAAGTCATAAGTGAAAAATCATAAGTGAAAAGTCATAATTCCCAAACCGCAAAAAGCGTAAAATAAAGCCAGCATTAATCACACTGATCTATAAATATTTTTGTATCAACTGTTTTAATATAACTTTTCCCTTTTAACTCTATAGTGCACAATAAAGTTTGTTTGCTATTTGTTGCGAATACATTACTTGTTAAATCTAATATAACAGACTTGTAAGAGTTTATGAAGGTTTTCAAAAGAACCTAGATTTCATACAGACCTGGTACAAAAAAATGCAAAAATTGAATTGAAGCAAACATTTTAATTTTCACATTGTATTGGGTCTAGTTCATTAAATATACCTGTATCGCGCAAGTCTTTGAAAAAATCCACTAATGGATTCCATTTTGTCGTAATGTACACCACATTTTAAATGCGTTGGTTAGATGTGATTTTTTTTTAACTACAATATTTCGAGCCCCAGCAAACGGGTCTGTAGAATCGTCGCAGAATAATTACTGCAATAGTAAATAAATGAAGTTTTCTGTTCCACCATCACGGCGTAGTATTCGAGGGCATTTTGATGTTCAATCAATGCGTCTGAAAAGTATCTTGCAATAACGTGTGGGTCGTTATTCAAGTCCGAATCATCTTATTTTTTACCGAACCCATCTACAGCACCACGGATACAAAATTCATATGGTGTTTGTTTGTCATAACCATCAATATGCTATGTAAAACTGGGTGCTTTGGCGCAGTATACGCGCTGGAGAAGACGATGTGCTTTGCACGGCTCTTCACCAATTGGATCAAGGGCTCTCACCATTTCCAAGACTTCGTCCATTTTGACGTACACGTGGTAATCCAACATTAACCTACGCCACATTGTACAGTAACCTATGCATTGTCAACATGTTTGTATTTCTCTGTTTACAACATCAGACACAGTCTCAAGACGAGTATATATTCTCTGACTCCGTTTTAAACTTAAGCGTTTAAGAATTCTCTTTTATAAAAGGTATGCAAGAAAAAGTATCTTGCATTAGAAATTCGGTAAAGATAGAAAAATCTGTCACCTCGGGTGAACTGTTTTGGCGGGAACTCGGCAGAGCCTCGTTCCCGCAAAACAGTTAACCCTCGGTGACAGATTTTTCCATCTTCACCTCACACTCATGCATGATACTTACATACTGCCCTCAATGACGTCGTAACCCCATGCCGTACCATTAAAAATGCTACAATTTCATAGATCTTACAACCTTTCTGGAAGAACTATATTATAAGCAAAGTTCTGTTTGCTGAAAATGTTGAGAGGGAGTGCCTCGGCACAGTAGCTTGGGTAATGCCGAACTGTATTGTGATGAAGACACAGATCGACATCAAGGTTTTCATCCTCATTATCTTTTATCCAGTAGTTGTGTCTGAAATACAAGTTGATATTCTATATAAGTCTGTATAAAGTTGTGGTATAAAAAAGGTAAATGTATTATCTGCGTTTCATAAAGATAATTGAGTATGAAAAGTTAGATGCGAAAAGCTTGAAATGCTCTCATGATAATATACTCTCGAATGGTCCTATATCTAATTTTGTTCTCAGATGTTGTTTTCTTAATTTTCGGAATAAACCACAAAATGAGACATAAAAGCTAAATGCAAAATGAAGCTCAATCACATTGAAAAGTGAGCTTTGTATGTGTGTTCTCTGTCTACTTGTTAATATAGTTTAAAATTGAATAAAACATACAAACACTTGTGGAATTACAGTCTGTGATAAATACTAACCTTATAAGCATATAAAAAATAACATTAAATCTCCCCTCCTAAACACATCCACTTCTCAATGACATATCTTAATTAAATGTAATAAAAAAAAGTTTAAAGTTTGGAAAACATACCTGAAACCAACGTTGCTGCTTTCAGCTTCTAGAGCACGTGTATAATGGGTTTGCCAGAAGTCATAAGTCACAAGTCAAAAGTCATAAAAAGAAAGTCAAAAGTAAAATATCCATAAGTCGAAACTCTAAAATGGCCCTCCAGGGCTTCCATACGTTAGAGATAATAAATTAAGTACCGATGATCGAGTTAAATTCTCTCAATAATGTCTTACATAATACAAAAGTTGTGTTCACTTTACTTTAAGCCGAGACGTTGGTAGAGCAGCGTACTGTCAATCAAGGGTCCTTGTTTAAACCCACCGACGGCAAAATTTGTCCGTGACATTTTGATTTCAGATTTCTGACATTGCCTGTAAAAGTCATTTGGTTTAAAATCTAATTAAAAGAATGATGCAGTCAGTCTTTCGCAGAAAATTTATAAGCAGTAACCGGATGCACATGAACAAGGATTAGTTAAACTAACCACCGGGATATAAACAAGCGGCGTTGAGCACCAAAAAAACAAACAACAACAACAAATATCTTTGTCAATTTTATATTAAAAGTAAATTAATGCTCTGAACTATATCGTATTTATCTTTAAGTTCCTGAATGAATTAGTATTGTTTTTGTTTACTAGCAATTCATGATAAACATGAGAGATCTTATACCGATACTGTCAGTGTCTATGAAAACGAATACAATTCAGTAAATGTCACTGGAACATCCAACGTACAACACAAAGCTATATAAGGTCGACAACGAAATCATAGCATAGACCGGCTCGCTTTGTAGTTAAGACTAGACTCGTCGCATTTGTGGAATTCCCGCTTCATCGAGAGTGTCCCTTTTGGAGGCGCGTCCAGATCGGAAATCAGCTTTCCCAGTTTTCTCCTTGCTTTCGTACGTCTTCGTTGTGTCAAAGCCATGGTCTCGGATGAAAAAACAAAAGTTTTTAAAGGAAGACAGGAGTAAAAATGAAATAAAATTCTTTTTTATCAATCCGCAACTTAATTTTACACATAGGCTTTTTGCATATCTTAAACGTCTGCTTACAAGGACCAATGAAGCAAAAGTCTTTCACGAAAACTGGTGATATTTCAAGTGTTTGACACCATACATAGTGTTTAAATTTTAAATGTTTATTTCACGTGTATGCCCAAAGAAATATAAAATTTATGTCTTATTTACTTGATTATATTATGCTAATGAAAATTTAACACATTGGATGATTTACTTGGTATAGCAAAATGTGCAATTTATATTAACCATAGATATAGAAACGACGTACAGCAGCAGAATGATTTCTTTTCCAGACCTGTTTAACTTGTCGGCATCTTTCTCCGTCTTTATATTTTCGTTGCATAGAACAACGGGATAGAGCGCTGATCTTGAAGTTTTAATGTAGAATCCTCTGCAAAAGAGTAGAACTTGTCAATAGCTTTTGCAATAAGGAAAAACCTCAACTAGAAAGCTAATAAGCAAATTTAGAAAAACGTAACTATAATTTTTACAAATCATTAGCACTTTTAATTAAATTTCTTCATTGTTTACTTCCAGTACAGATATATATTTGTACAGATATATACTTCGATGGTTTTACACGCAGTGTTATTGTGTTATATGATATTTTTAGCTCTTTTGTCATAGAAACCATTTGAGAACATTTACGAAAAGTCGGCATCGGGACTAATCTGCCATAGCTTGACAAGACATGTACAATGTAGCTGTCAAGCTAATAAAGAGAAAAGATATTCTCAGACACTCAATTTTATATCTGTTTAAACAAAATCCACACAAAGTTATACTTTAAATTGTTGGAAGAAACATGCTCCTCTGCCAAACCTAACAATTTACATGGAACAAAAAGGGTAGCGTCACAGACGCGTTCAGTTCACTTCTTCTATGATAAATTAGCAGAAAATGCATTATATTTTACAAGAAATGTATTATTTGTCAAATGATAACTTCCCCCGATATTTTTATTCTGGTAGGAATGGGCATATGCCTGTTTGTACTGTACAAAATAATTTTTTCTTTGAAATCACAACATTTTGCACCAACCTCGCAAAACTGTGGGCGATTCTCCCCTCCCCCCCCCCCCCAAAAAAAAAAAAAAATCAGTAAGGTTTGTGCGTTTTCTAGCGATACAAACAAAAACTATAATGGTGAGAGGATACTTTGCGATCAGTCCCTTGCCACTGTATCATCATCTAAAGAAGTACAAAGTGAAAACTTACTGCGGTGACGCTAATCCGCCATCAAAATGCGTTGTTTACGCGATAGAAATTCGTCAGGGCGCGATAGACGCGTCGTTAGCGCGAAAACTATTTCCAGTGTGATGTTACTACCACACTGCGACTGGGGTCAATATTTTATAAATAATATTGGGTTTCATTATTTTGTAAGGGGGTTGGGGGGCGGTCAGTATTTTTTTTAGAAAGAGGTCCTTAATTTATATGAAATAATGATCAGTGGGGGGGGGGGGGAAGGAGACATTATTCTATGGGGGTTATTTAACCACGTTACACGGTGGCGCTCTTTCAAAACAGCTATCAAAGTGACCAAATTACCTTATTCATACATTCCTATGTGAAACTTGTCACCTCGAGACTATCCAGAAGGGATTGAAAAATAAAGTCAAAGCTTTGAAAAGATATATCATGTGGCATTTTGGGGAGAAACCATCTGTCCCCGACTAGAAATAAAACCACTGAACAGTGAAAGGCTGTTAATTCAAATGACAGTAGTGCAGAGTATATATTGTTCCTTTCAAGTTTTCAGAGAGACAACTGTCACGCATACAGCTAACATTATTTCACTAAGATAGAGGACACAGCTGGTTGCACCTTTAGAGTGAAAGCATGTAATCAGAAGATAAATTCGATTTTTGCCTGTCTGTACCAATTACATTTTATTTTATTTACAAGTCACTGTAAAGTAAAAAGTTACGTTACATATCGAGAAGACTTACCATAGTTTTGGACCAAAAATATAATTCCTCAAAACAATTTCATAGTGCAAAACTATTGTATGGTGTAAATATAAACCAGATGCATGGCTTAGATTTTTGGATGACATTTTTATGATTTGGACTCTCTCTTTAGAGGATTTGTATAAATTTATTGAATCACTTAATGCATTTCATCCAAATATAAAGTTTACTTACAATATCTCAGAATCTCATGTAACATTTTTAGATGTTGATGTGTATATTGATGAGAAAAACAACATCAGTACCAGTGTTCATGTAAAACCAACAAATATTCATCAGTATGTACATTACTCTTCTATTCATCCTATGTCGTGTAAAAATAATATTCCTTTCAGCCAGGCCAAACGTTACAGGCGTATTTGCTCTGATAACAACCAGTTCATGGAGTCGCTTGATGAGTTATATAAGTATTTCGTTGCCAGGAACTATCCCAAGCCAATTATTGAGACTGCTTTTGAGAATTTCAAAACTTTGTACCAAACTGAAGCTCTGCAACCCATTGTTCAAAGTGTTAACAAAAATATTATACCTTTTGTTGTAGAATACAATTCGTCTTTGCCAAATATTGGTTTTATAATCAACAAGTACTGGGATTTATTAAAACTATCTAATAATCCTGCTGTTAGAGAACTACATAAATACAAGCCCGTCATGGCGCCCAAAGAACATTAAGGACATTCTTGTAAAAACTACTTTTCAACCTCAGAACAATGTTAAGTATACATCTGTTAAATGCAACCGTCCTAGATGTTCTCACTGCTCTAACATCATTGAAAGTGATAGTTTCACTAGCTCTCAGTATCATACAGAATTTAAATTAAATCATAATACTGATTGTTCAGATGTAATTTATTTAATAACTTGTAAAAAATGCAATATGCAATATGTTGGCCAGACCAGTCAAAAGGTGTCTAAGCGTATGAACAATAACCGTTTTGATATCAATAGCTATACAGATCCTGCATTTTCTACACTGGTTGCTTCCCATTTCAATCAAAATAATCACAGTCTAAATGACTTTAGTTTCATGTGTATTGATAAAGTTCATAACAATATGGAGAGACTTATGAAGGAAACTTACTTACTTATTCAGAAATTGGGAACAGTTTTTCCACAGGGTCTAAATTCAAAAATATTGTATGGCTTATCATGAAAAGGTTTAACGGTGCTGATTATGCAGATTATACAAGTAATTTTCTTTATTAAGTCTCTACACTTTACAATATAGATAAAATAATTAATTTATTATCTGCATTACATTTTATAAAAATTATTTATGTACAGTTGTTACTGGAATCTATTGTACATTGTGCTTTGTATGCATTTTTTTCTACTAGTGACTGTTGAATCGAATCTATAAGATCCTGTACTTATAACATAAATTTAATGTATTTCCTATTTTTATCAACATTATATTATTTTTGGTGAAAAGAATCCTGTGATTTTATATATGTTTTCTTTATTTTAATTTTTTATTGTTGTTTGTGCCAAATAATGTGCGACTTCTTTTTGCGCCAAAGTTTACGTCGTTTATATTGCTATGTAACGTCTTTTTTACACGAACTGGTGACGTTTGTTTAGTAAATTAAAATTACATCATTTTTTACGCCAAAAAAGACATTGTTTATAAAAGATGTTGATATAATAACATTCACCTGAAGAAGAGTCAAATAAACTCGAAACGCGTAGTGAAATATTGGAGTTTGTCTTCCTTTATTTGTTTATATATTATACTTTTATAACATGATCTTCATAAACAATGAAAATATGATTTTAAAAAATCACTATCTTAATGCCACTGAAGGTGAGACAAATCAGCTAAATCAGAAAGTTTCTTTTCGTTTGTACAATTCAACTAAATTGTAGCACTTTCTGCAAACTTTTTGAACACCCTCTTATATCGTATCTCTTTCCGACGATAGGAAAATCGATAAGGTTTATTTAGACTGAAAAATACTAACACGTATTATAATTGATGATAAATTCCAATTCTAATACTATGTAGAGAATTGTATCCTGTAATAAATAAATGTTCCATATGTGGTCACAAGTAAAACAGGTACCCAGAAGGTGGGTTTAAAACATTGGCGAGAAGTATTTTTTACAATGCATAAGACTGTGTACAAAATTTACCAATTAATAAGTTATTATTAGCTTCCAACATTTCAAAAACACTTCTTATACTAGTAGAAAATACATTTCATTTAGTAACTATTGATTGGAATGTTAACAGAAATCTCATAAGTAATGTCCTATATTGTACACCATACCTTCAATTACCGTGCATTTTGGGAACTTCTACTTTATAAACTTGTAAACAAATACGGATGTAAAATTATATGTACAGTCACTTTGAGAGTGCTGTTTTGTGCATTTCTACTGTTCTTTAATGAATCATCTTCTAAGACATTTATACCTTGTTATGGACTGTCTTCCTGTGGTAGTAATTGTTTACAACAGTGGACGAATAGGAAGTTAGGACCCACATAGAAAGTCAGTTTTCAAGGTAAGAAATTGCTATATATTTCTCTTTATTTTTATATTCTGACTTTTGCATAACATTTAACATTCATGTGCTTAATAAATGATACTTCAAGCTAAAAGAAGCTATGAAGGCAGACAAACAAATTAAATTTCATAAAATTAGGATCTCACACACCCAACCCACTTCAAATGTTCCATGACAAAATGTTACCACCTTAATATCACGTTAGTGATTGCAATTGTTCTAGGTCAACATAAGCTATATAAAACTGCAGACAGTCCCTACATCGTGGTGAAAATCACCGAAGAAGGTGGAAAAGTCGACCCATCGCTCAAAATTAAACAAGTTTCCATCTGTATTTAGGTACTTGAGTGAAGAAAACATAACTATTTGATCCTTTACTGTCCTTCTGTTAATAAACAATCACAACATGGTAACACAGTTCGGTAAAAATTAATCTTAATCTTACTTTTTCTGAGGATGTCAAATCGAGATGGATAATCACTGGCTTCAGTGAAATTTGTTAAAGATAATAGATGGCTCAAACTGAATAATTGACAGGCTAATAATTTTATCTTCAGGAAAATATATCAATACTTTATTTTTTAATCATTTCTCAACTGTGAAATGACGTTTTATGTTTGCCCTTTGTCCATGCGTGTGCGTGTGTCAACCATGTCTTCAAACGACATCTCATCTTTTTGATGAAGGGACTCACATAAAAAAATTAGTAAAAATTCTTTCCTTGACAAATTGTGGTTTCTTTTGCAACCAATAGAAATAACAGATTCAAAATGAAACGAGAAATGAAATAAAATGCTTATTGGAAAAATATAAAGAAGAGCCGTCGGTATCTTTCTGCTAGTTGGATAAAAATAAAAATAAATAAAGTAAGTCACCAGTGACTTTTCAATTGTCTTTTGCCAGAAAAAACGTATTTTAGAAAATTTTGGGAACTAACTGGACATTCTTTTGTTTTAAAGGTGTTGTTATCTCTTGTGTGTCATCTTTTTTATGAATGTTGAATGTAATTCCGTCTGTGACTGTGATGTATTTTTGCTGGGGTGTCACTGCGTTTGGTATGACACTTGGTAGGACTCGAGTACGGTATCCTTTTTTTACCAGTTGACTCATCTAGTAGAAATTTCTGGTATTCGATGCACGAATGCCCATGTAATAGCGTCAAGTGGGAGACAACATCTGTCAAAGATCCCCACTCTGTGCCACACCAGTAGCATTTGAAACCAGTGCTCATAGTTTCTGCAATGTAATTAAATATGAAATTTATTACGAGAACAGAACTTCGTGGCGCTTAACTTGATTAGAGTGTGAATTGGTTCTAAGAAAGAATGGTATATTTGTAACTTTCATATTCCTAAGCATCGTATATCAATATAGACCATATATCTATGGACAAACATTGGAAATTTTGTATCACAGTATGGTGTTCAGTACTGGTCACATCCAGGAGCGTCACCGGTGTCTGGAACTGGGTGTGTGAATAGAACCAATAAATGATTTTGAGCGTTAACAACTACACGCTGAAAACTAGAAAACTCAGGTTCTCTCAAAAGGGCGTAAAACCTGATATGATATGATATATTGTACATCTAAATCACTTAAGATTACTACAGTGCCAATTTACATTGTATGACCTTCATTATTACTTACCAAAAATAGATAATTTGTTGGACAATGACTTTTGGTCCTAGAAGATTAAAAAACTGACTTTAAAACTAACAAACATTACTTTAAAGCTAATAAACATTATGATGAAATGGCCAGTTTGTTCATTATCCATACAGTTTTAAATGTAGCCAGCTATTATCTTCACCGAAGCCAGCGATTCATATTTGTGCACCCCTTGTTGCCTATCTGTGTTTATACTGTTGTTTATATGTTAGTGTGCTTTTGCATGCAACATTGTTGAGCCGATGGGTGGGTTGGAGTTATTTCATCAAAACAACTTGTACTAGTTTTGTGAGAACCTCTTGGGGCAAGTGTGAGGTTGGTGCACCCTAGAACCTGGTTTAAACCCCCAGTGGCAATTTGATTTGCCACTGACCGTTCCAAGGTGGTAAACCCACGGGTTCTCAGTTTTGTTAATTGTTTGTGATGTCTTTTTTGAATCTGATCATTTTATTAACCATGCTCTCTCCCTCTCTCTTCTTCTTGACTGTGTGGGGAGCCTGTATTTTCTGAATGTGGCAATTCCTGATACGCATATTTCACCCTTTTTTCTCTCATAAACATTAGATCATAATCTATTGTCTTAAAGAACATTAAGTATATTACTTGCATAGATGAACCAATTTACTGCTTACGTGTAACAAGAACACGTGTTTTACATAAACGACTGGTCTCTGTGAACAGTTCTACTTATTAATTTTTCAGGGAGATGATGTTCTGGAACGAGTTGATGTTCTAGATGAATCTTTAGTGTGCAATTGTTCTAAACCTATGATAGATGATGAAATAGTAATCTTGCTCAAATACGAACCAACACATGTCACAAAGCGCCACCAGCAACTTCCAGAAGACATTTGAAAAGCAATGGTTGCCAAACTCGAACTAGATAACCAAGGAAAAAAGTCCTATTGAAATATGAACTATCTCATTCAGTATGCAGTGTTACTGTTCGATGTTTACGTTAAAGTTAATTGTTTTAAGTTCACTTTAAAATATTGTGTGAAATAGTTGTGCATTGACATTGTATGATACTCCGTAAAGGTGTTTACACTATGAAACTTTTGTAAAAAATGTGCTGAAATTGTTTTAAATTATTTAAAAGTTTACGTTTGTTGAAATAATGGAACATTGTTGTGGCGCTTATGGACACAATTGGACTTCGCAGAATATCATTTTAATAATATGCAACATATTTTACCAAAATTGGATGAAATCAAGATATTACTTCTAGAAGATCCCAATCATGTTTTAGGATTATGCGAAACTTTTTTGACTGAGAATACTGTAAATGATGAAATTCATATTCATGGTTATAATTTGGAAAGAAGAGATAGATTTTCAAAACAAGATTTTCAAAACAAGGTGGTGGAATAGTAGTTTATATAAAAGAAAATGTTTCATATCGGCGAAGATTAGACCGCGAAAATGATTTTTTAGAATCACTTTTTATTGAAATAATTGGAAACCCTTTCATTTTAAACTTTGCGTATAGACCGCCTTCCGCATTACAAAGTTGGATAGAGTCTTACGAACAACAAGTTACTGGAGCACAAGATTGTTTGATGAAATATATTCTCTTGGGGATTATTATTTTGATTTCTCGCCAGATAAAGGATTTAAAAATAACAAATGGAATGCAACAATTATGTGTTTAGGCATGACGCAAATGCACCGGAAATGGTAAAATCCTAAACCAGGGTAACTGAAGCGAACAGCTCGATTACTGACCACATATACTCAACCTTTCCTGAAAATATTATTGAGGTAACTGTTCCCAAAATAAGTTTGAGCGATCATTATCCTATATGTTTTACCAGAAAAATCAAGCAAATGCGTTGTAATTCACCAAGTAGACATACTACGATAAAATACAGATCATTTCGCAAATTTAATGAAAACGAATTTAATACGGATATTTTAAACTATGGCATTGATTATGTTCAATCAATACCGTACCCTTCTGATGCGCTTGATATTTTTTACAGCATATTCTATGATGTCTTAAATAAACACGCACCGATTAAAGTTAAACGCATAAAAAGACAATATCAACCTGACTGGTACTCGGAAGAAATTAAACATGCTCGGAAAACAAGGGATTATTTCATGCCAAATAGGATTGGAATAACTAAAATGTTTGGCGTAATAATACTATAAAACTTGTAAGGGACTCGGGTAAAATGAGCAGAATAACGAGATATGCGGCTGTTTTTTCTTTATTTCTCTTCGTTATTAATAGTGCCATAATTATGCCGTAAATATGCCGATTCTCGACTTTGATCTGAACCAAACCCAAGTTCCTTCATATAAACAACTGAATGCCGGCAGGGCGGAAACGACGTCAGACGTCTGCAGGACGTCGGCGTACGACGTGGCGTAAAATTCCAATTATATTTTCATTATTCCGCGCCGACGTCGTACACGACGTCCCGCAAAATAAATATATATAATAATAAATAATTTTCTTAAATCATTGAAAAGGATTTAACAGTCCCCGACTATGAAATGACTCCATTTCATTAACTTAATAATATATTGTAACAAATAAACCCAATTAATTTCCAATTAGAAATCAATTAAAATACAATTAATTTCAAATTAAATTTTATTAACCCTTAAATACAATTACAAATAATAGGTACATACTGCAGTCAGGTACTTTTACATAGTCTTCACTAGTATTAAATTACATGTTCATGTAAATATGGACAGGTCTCATAATAAATCAATTGATGTTCAATAAAATTCCAACGAAATTTTAATCTAACCTTAAATACAATTTAAAATAAATAAGATGTCAGGTACTTGACATAGTTTTTATTGACTATTTAATGATATATGGGCAGGCCTATTCCCATTTCAGGCATATGCATTTTAATGCATTTGTACAAATTATAAGCATAGCGTCATTTATAAACGTTTATTTAAAGAATATATTACTGGCTTTCTAATAAGCATATCATTGTAATTGGCTTAATTGATTCTGAGTTTCGAGTGCGAACCAAACAGGTTCGAATATGCCCATCCCGACCCACTATCACATTAGTAACCCTGCCCAGTGGCCACTGCCCTCTTGGTATATTATTCTCGGCTACTAATACGACGTCACCAATGCTGAGATCTGGTCGCGGGTTTTGCCATTTCCGGCGTAGCTGTAGCTCTGATAGGTACTCGCGAATCCATCTCCTCCTATAGACATCTGCCAAGTATTGTATTTGTTTCCACCAGCGTCTGCAGTAATTGTCTTCTTTCTCCAAAATTCCTCTTGGTACTGATGTGTTTGATTTCATTAGGTGTAGCATGCTTGGAGTAAGTGCCAGCGGGTCTTTGGGGTCGTTACTGACTTTGGTAATCGGCCTATCGTTCAGGATCCGTTCAGCTTCGACCATCAACGTAGCAAGCTTGTCATCGGTAAGTAACTGTTCTCCGCCGGCGATAGCTTTTAGAATACTGCGGGCTGATCTGATTAGTCTTTCCCAGGCTCCGCCTATGTGACTGGCATACGGTTGATTGAAATTCCATTCAATTTCATGCTGCAGCATGTACTGACCTAATTTTGTTTGGTTCCAATCATGGATCGCTTGTCTGATTTCTTTGTCGCCGCTGACTAAGTTTGTACCATTGTCACTGTAGACAATCGTGGGAATTCTCGACTGTCTGGAGAAATTAAAATGGCATCCACAGATTTATATTTTCATAATTCCGCGCCCACGTCGTATACGACGTCCCGCAAAATAAATATATATAATAATAAATAATTTTCTATGATTTAAGAAAATTATTTAACAAAACTTATTGAAGAAACTAAAACAAATTTTGACAATAATGCTATTAAAGACAATTCGGATTCAAAATAACTGTGGAAACATATTAAAACTGTGTCCTCGGATGGTATTCACAAACCATGTTCATTGCCATCTACACTAATATTTCACGATAGCACGTTAACTAAGGAACACGACATAATAAATGCCCTGAATTGTCATTTTATTAATATTGCTGACTCACTAATAAATTCCAACTTGTATATCAGCATTTTCTAATAAATTAATTACGCCATTTGAGGTTAAAAAGATAATAGATTCACTTAATATAAAGAAGGCTACTGGTCCTGATGGAATTGGACCACGTATTATAAAAATAAGTTGTGATTATGTTTCGTCTGCTATTGCGAAAATTATTAATGATTGCATAGTGTTAGGCGATTTTCCCAACAAGCTTAAAGAGGCAGCAGTTCTTCCTCCGAAAAAAGGGCAAAGAGAAGACCCTAATAATTACCGACCGATATCAATTTTAAACACTTTTTCAAAAATTATTGAACGCCACGTGGCAAATCAATTGCACGAGTTTTTACAATCTACAAACATTTTACACAAGACTCAGTGTAGATTTAGGAAAACCCATTCATGCCAAACAGCCCTTACATACCTAATTGATAACTGCATGACAGATATTGATAGTGGTAAACTAGTTGGGGGTGTATTCTTAGATCTTAGCAAAGCATTCGACATGGTTAATCATGAAATTCTTCTGCATAAACTAAAACTTTATCACTTCGATAACCAGGCGTTAAAATGGTTTCAATCTTATTTAACAGATAGACACCAATTTGTCAAGGTTAATAATTTCGAGTCACAAAAACTCCGTATCAAGTCCGGGGTTCCCCAGGGTTCTATTCTAGGTCCTCTGTTATTTTTGCTTTATGTCAATGACCTACCTTTATCGGCACCAGAATCTAATCTAGACATGTATGCCGATGATTCAACCTTACATCGTTCTGCAAAGAACGTTTGTGATATTCAAGAAAAACTTCAAAAAGATCTTATTAATATAAACACATGGTGTTCTTTAAACAACATGACATTAAATCCTGCAAAAACAACGTGCATGCTCATTGGTCAAAATCTAAGATTTAAACGTTCTGCTCCTCTAAATTTTCAATAAATCAATTGCAAATTCAAAATTTTGAAATTCAGGTTATTTTAGGTGTTGTTGTAGATAAAACCATGGAATGGACAACACAAACAGACAATGTGTGCAAAATACTCAAGTCAAAATTATATCTGTTTCATCGCATATCAAAATATTTCACTCATGAAATGAAAGAAATGTTTTATAATGCTTATGTTACTCCAATTACAGATTATGGGTTAGTTACATGGGGAGGATGCTCAAAAAGACTGTTAGATAAGGTCTTCAACTTTCAACATAAATTTGCAAACCTGATATTTCCTAAACAAGCTAATGTGCAACGGTTAATTCTTTTCAAGAACTTAAACTGGTTACCAATAAGAGACCGCTTTAAATACTATATTGCTATTCTCGTTTATAAAACTATCAACAATTTAGCTCCTTCATACATGAGAGAATTAATTTATACATGTAACAATGAAAACTACAAATTGCAATCCTAAAGTAATTTAAATATAGTTGTCCTAAAACCAAACACAGAATACCTTAAAAAGACATTCAGTTACTCTGGAATGGTGATCTGGAATACAATTCCAGCTTCAATAAAATTTATAACAAAACTTGAAATTTTTAAAAAGACGTATAAAACTTATTTGCTAAAAAATATTTTGACTTCATAGTACACTGCTCGGTAAACGTGTGTGATTTTGTGTTGTTAATATTTTTATTTTTTTATTTAATTATTATTTATAATTATTGAATTATAGTTATTATAGATGGCCTCTTGAAAATAAGTTTTCTATAACTGTTATATGACATTGTATAAAACTTGAGTTCACCATATTTAAATAAAGAATTTATTATTATTATTACTTTTATTAATATGTAATCCACTGCAAATAATTTTTTACATAATCATTGAATTTTGTGAAACTTTAAGGGGTCACTAACATTGCATATGGCGAAAACTGGCTAAAATTTCAAAAATGAATTTTTGGGGAAAATACTCAACGCCACCTAGATTTTATTGAAGAAATGCATTTATCGAAGGATATACTAATGTTTGCAAGCTCAGTTAAGTCTAATTCATGTTCTACGTACCAAGCACATACTTAAACAAAAGAAACACCGTTTGCATGAGAACTCTGTTGCGCGACCGACCCACTGAAATAACACCAATTTTTTTTTTATTATTCCTAGAAATTTTTTTGGTTCTATATGGAATATGTCCCGTTTAAAAATAAGCATTTTACTAAACACTAACCAACGCGAACTTCTTCCATAATTTATAATTACATCCCAATATTATCTCTAGTATCATATTTCAGAATTATTGCATCATCAACCAATTTAATCCAGCTAAAATGTCAAATGTCACATACACACTTCTTGTAGATCAAACGATTTCATAGCAGAGCCGATAAAACAACACAGTCTGGTTATGAGCTGACACTTTTTTTGAAGTTCAGTTTGATTGACAGAATGTATCGATGTTTTCCCCCATACTGTTTATCAATCGAATTGTTGACTCGATATGAAATCAACAGGAAGGCGACCCAAAGCAAAATGTGCATTAATAAACTAAGGCGGGTATTAAAACAAGTTAGTGAAATTATTATTATTTTTTTTTTTTAATGTGCTGATTATGTGATATTTTAAAAGAGAAATAGATATTTAAACCTTGATTATTGTAAGTACATATATTGCCGTTTCGATAAAGGATATCCAGTGTATTTGTAACAGATTATTTAATGCCTGATCAGCTAATTGAAGTGTTGACAAGTTACAGTTTGTTTGCCCCGAGCTTTGAATGTTCTTGTTCATGTTTTGAATATAGAACAGAACACAACTCACTTAGGTACATAACATACAGCATGGGGTTAAACTGAATCGAAAATATGGGCAGATGGCCGTTTTTATAAAAGAAGAAACACGGATATTTAGACTACCTGTTTTTAAATATAAAAACGGGGTCCAGGGGTTGACCGCATTACATGCAAATTCGAAAAATGTACGCTGCAAATATCCGGTCACCAAAATGTCGTATGTCGATGAAATCGCGATAGTTCGCAAGTTCTCCGTTGTTCTGTCTCCGGTTATTATCCCTCTTTCGCGCCACATGCCTTTCATGCGTTTCCGTGTTGGCAGGAAAAACGTGAAAGGTATTTATAGTGGCGTGGACGAAGAAAAAAGGTGGTTCAACAGAGCAAAGTGTTTGTGAAAGTTATGTTTGAGTCATTACATGGATTACATGCAGGAATAAAGAGTTTAGACATTTAAAGTGTCTTTATTTAAACGTGGATGGTCTAAAGGGGGCAATTAGAAGTTGTTGTCCACCATGTCGTAGATAAACAGTAAAATGTCCGCTTTTTAACCATGTTCTCCAATTATATACGTCATTAAATTTTAGTTATATAAACATGTTTTATTACAGATGAATTAAACATATCCGTTTGAAACTTGCATATTTAAAATACAATGTATAGAGGAAGAGTTGAAACAAGAGCTGTCACTTGAAATTGACATATGCTCCCGAAATGCAGCTTTAAAATCGAATTAGTATACATATGTAGTAAAATATGCCTTTGGATGTTAAATAGTAAAGAGTAAGGGCCCATAACCCTTGCAACAAGAGGGTCCAGAGGGTCGCTCACCTGTCAACAACTGCTCAATGGTTGTAAGAGTTAAGTGCACGTTTGGTAAAATCAAGTGAAAAAATAAAGCTGCTATTGTGGAGAAAAGATCAAAATAGCTTACTTTGACTTTCAAGGGCCATAACTCTGGAACCCATTATGGAATGTACCTGGTTCAAAAAAGGAACCTAAGTCTTATAGTAACTCAAATATTGTACACGTCTAATTAAATTCAAATCAAAAATGAAGCTGATACTGTGCAGACAAGGTCAAAATAGTATATTTCTGCACTTTCAAGGGCCATAACTCTGGAACCCGTAATGCAATATTGCAATTTCAAGAAAGGAACCAAGTTATTATGGTAATGAAAGTGAAGATCAGACCAAAATTAAGACCACTAGTGTGCAGACAAGCTTTTATTATAACTTGACGTAGTCACCTAGTTTTCAAGGTCACATGACCCAGTCTAGAACTTGACCTAGATATCATTGAGATAAACATTCTGACCAAGCTTGATAAAGAGGACCAAAATTAAGTTTTCTAGAGTGCTGACAAGCTTTTTTTTTATAATTTGACCTAGTGGCCTAGTTTTTAAGGTCACATGACCCAGTTTCAAACTTGAACTAGATATCATTAAGATAAACATTCTTACCAAGTTTGAAGATCCCACCAAAATTAAGACTGTTAGTACAGAGGAGCTTTTTCTATAATTTAACCTTGTGACCTAGTTTTTAAGGTCACATGACCCAGTGACCTAGATATCATTGAGATAAACATTTTTACCAAGTTTAAAGAAGATCGCACAAAAATTAAGACCGCTAAAGTGCGGACAAGCTTTTTCTATAATTTGACCTAGTGACCTAGATTTCAATGTAACATGACCGAGTTTAGCATCTGACCTACATCTCATTGAGATTAACATTCTTACCAATTTTAAAGAGGATGCCAACAAAATTAAGACCTTTTAGTGTGCGAATAAGCTTTATCTTTAATTTGACCTAGTGACCTAGTTTTCAAGGTCAAGTGACCCAGTTACGAACATGACCTAGATATCATTGAGATAAACATTCTGACCAAGTTTGAAGATCAGACCAAAATTAAGACCGTTAAGAATACAGAAAAGCCGTTTCTATCATTTGACATTGTCACCTAGTTTTCAAGGTCACATGACCCAGTTTTGAACTTGACCTAGAAATCATTGAGATGAACATTCTGACCCAGTGTGAAGAAGATCCCACCAAAATTAAGACTGCTAGTGCTGACAAGCTTTTTTTAAATTTAACCTAGTGACCTAGTTTTAAGGGTCACGTGACCCAGTTACGAATAGTACCTAGATTTCATCAAGGTAAAATTTCTGACCAAGTTTAAAGAAGATCGCACCAAACTTAACACCGCTAGAGTGCAGCCAAGCTTTTTTTTATAATTTGACCATGTGACCTAGTTTTCAAGGTCACATGACCCAGTTACTAACTTGACCTAGATATCATTTAGATTAACATTCTGACTAAGTTTGAAGATCAGATAAAAATTAAGACCGCTAGGGTTAGTATTTAGAGTTAGGGTTAGATAAAGACCTTAGGGTTAGGGTTAAAGACCTTAGGGTTAGAGTTAGGGTTAAGTGATAAAGCCCATAACTGGACCAAAAATAAGCGGGTTTGAAGATAAAGCATGGACAAGATTTTAATATAGAAGTTAGGGTTAGGGTTAGTTAAGACCTTAGGGTTAGGGTTACAGACGTTAGGGTTCAGTGAAAAGGCCCATAACTCGGTCAAAACTAATCCGGTTTTGAAGATAAAGCATGGACAAGATTTTAATATAGAAGTTAGGGTTAGGGTTAGTTAAGACCTTAGGGTTAGGGTTAAAGACGTTAGGGTTTAGGGTTAGGTGAAAAGGCCTATAACTCGGCCAAAATTAATCCGACCAGAAATTTCTTATGATATGCACAACTAGGCTTGCTGACGAACACTCCTGTGAAGTTTCAATGAAATCCCTCAAGCGGTTACGGAGAAGAAGCGAGGACAAGATTTTGCTAAAAAGGGCCATAACTCAGCCAATAATAATCCGAGCAGAAAATCCTGACGATATGCACAACTAGGCTTGCTGACAAACACTCCTGTGAAGTTTCAAAGAAATCCCTCTAGCGGTTTCGGAAAAGAAGCGAGGACAAGATTATTTCTGACGGACGGACGGTACGATTACTCTATGCCTCCCTTAGGGGGCATAAAAATGGCAACCACTTACATTAAAATTTCCGCGGCTCTTACTTTGGATTAGGATTTTTCTAGAAGTTTCAGGCTCATAATGTGCGTATGGCCATAACTTGGTACGGCTTTTACACGAGCGATGATGCTAATAAGATTTTTTATTACGTTACGATGAATCACTGAATTCAAAATGGCGTTGTCCATTAACAGCAACCTTGTTACTTTCTCGGTGACTTTAAATGTGATCATGAAGGATACCAAATTACTTAATTACACACATTTCACTCATGGTTTGATGTGTTTCAAGGCTTTGATCTGGGTATAAAAATAATATAAAAAAAATACCGACCTACCGACCCATGTCCAAAAAGTTGGGTCGCGCAACCGCAAACAAACACTTTTTTAAGGATGGCCCAATATACCCAAAACACTTATACAGTTTCAGGGGCAACTCATTTTGATGTAGCTTTTCAAAATTCGACATTAATTCCCAACGGCAGCTCTGCATACAATTTCAGTGCTTCTAAGGGGGTACTTTTGCAATTTTCTTCTATTTTTTTGTCATTTCAAGTAACTTTTGTAAGAAAGATGTGCACTCATTTTTAGGGGTCACCAACGTTGCAAAAGCAAAGATAAAGAAATATAGTGACGTGGTTCTATTTAAGTTTGGATGCTAAAAGTATTTGAAAAAATGCTTTATTTACATACATGTAGATCACACACAAAAAGGAAATACCGTTTGTAGTGGCTGTTTACAACGTCTAGAAAAATAATACAGATATCGCATAAACACTAATTTACAATATTATGCGGTCATCTGTCAAAATAATGTCAGAAATTTTAAGTTGTACATCAAAATGTTTTGACCTCAAACAGAAAGTAGACCCAAAAGTACGTTTTTCTTAAATTTCTTGAAAACCCAAACATTAGTTTGACAAACTGGCACTAATGATTGTAGACCAGCATATACTTATTTCATGTACGAGTGGTTTTGGTATATTGTCAATGGAATTCTCATGCAAATGTGTTTTTTTCGTTTATTTTAGTATGTGCTTGGTAATTAGAACATGAATTAGACTAAACTGAGGTAGCAAACATTAGTACAGCCTTAAATAAATACATTTCTTCACTAAAATCTAGTGGGCAATCAGTATTTTACCCAAAATTCATTTTTTGAAATTTTAGCCAGTTTTCGCCATTTGCAACGTTAGTGATACGTTAATGTTGGTTACTCTTATTTCCAAAATGATTTCTGTGCAAGCCATACGAAATCAGACATTACCTTAGTGCAGGAGAGCATTGTGTGGCAACCAGCTACGCAGCAATTATTATGTCACAGAAACATCTCCAGGAAACTGGGTAACTGCAGATTTGGACATGACTCTTGACAACAATCACTATCATGACATTGGTTGAAGTGGCCACTTACTGGTGACAGACCTGCCTGATGCATATGACCAATACAAACTAACTATATTGTTGACATGTGCTCGATCTGCTAATTCAAATCGTGCTGATAAGCCCGATATGATTATTGTCACCAGTATTGTTCAGTTATTGAACATTGTTTTCTAACATTCAACTGTTACACTCTGGCCTTATCAAACAAGAATTCAACCTGTGTTTGATCCTCACTCTATAAGCGATTCTGGAATGGCTTATGCAGATGGTACAGCAATTCTTACTGTTCATAAATCGCCATTTCACCTCCGCCTATTCATATTGCATCTTTGTGCAAGTCTATGGTGTTAGCATCCAGTTAGCATTGTAACTTTTGAACTGATGTATGTTTCGATCACAGATACTTCATGTTCGACGGATCAGAATTTTAAGGTTCTAGTGAAATGAATTATGATGAGTATAATGATCTTATGGATACATGAAAATGAACTGAGGGCTACAATTAGACAAATTGAAAATGAGGAAGTAGATACTGATATCTTATCCTGGTTAGAAGCAGAATTTTCAGGTACTGGTAAAAATAGTCGTTGTTCAGATAAAACATGTAATAAATTTGTTGTGATTCTGAAGACAATCTACCACTTTCCAGATTTCTTAAGAATAAAAATTTCTTAACTCATACGATCACACTTTGCACATGATGATCTCAGTTCAGATAGTTTCCCTAAATCCCCAGGTAGTGAATACAAGTTCAAACAATATGAAAAGAAATTGATTGAAGTGAATCTGTTTGAATCAGATCTTGATGTGTCAAGTGAAAACAGTAACATGAAATCATTGAAACAAACACAAAGTGATGCAAAATGATAAAAAAATATCAGTAAGTCAAACATCTAAAACATGCAAATTATATGAGGATTCTATTTCAGAAGCAATGCATAGTCTAGTATCTATTGATTTAAACAATATTTATTTCTTCGATAAATATACATATGCAATACATCGTGATTTTTTGCAACAGGATTGAGAAGAAAGTTATAATAACTTGTATAATCTCTCTCCTAGTCTAGTATCTATTAAGATAAACAGAAACCTAAAAAGCTTTGGCAGAAACAGGCAAGCATTTAACAAGAAAGGTGGCCTTAGTTTTCTTGATTTCAGAGTCACCGACAAAAAGCAATTAGTTAAGTGCCAGTATAAATCAACCGGTATATTTAGAAACCAGTATGGGTAGTAGGCAGAGTTCACAAAATAATAAAGGTATGCAGAGGGTTCAATGACAGGGCGTGTGAAGGAAAAGCGATCAGTAAAGATGGTTCAAAGAAAAGAATAGATGGGCATGTGCCTGAGGTAAGTGGAGGTTAATGAAAGGTAATGTACATGTATCAGAATGAGCAGTCTGGAAAGTTGTATGTACAGATGGTCTTAGGACAGGGTTACGGGAAAAGGAACATGAGATACATGGTACAATTATGGGAAACATGGAAAGTTGGCAGGAATTTAACTATGGGCTGAGGACAGAGTTAGGGGAACAGGAACTTTAACATTGTTTTCTAACAATCAAGCTTATTTCGGAACATAAATGGTTTCAGAAACTTCGATTGCCTTACCCACTTAGTCTGAATGATAAGACTTATCAAGACGGCAACATTTTAGATTTGCTTTAAATACGAAAACGAAAATCGAGGTCGTACGGGATAAAACTAATGTAAACATCAAAGTTCATTGTTCCATTCATGACCATCAAATTATTTTAAAATACTCTGGTAGATACGCTATGCTTCCACGTTTGGCTTCTCATTCAATATCAAGTTTACAGAAATTGGATGAGAAAGCTGACAACTTTCTTGTAAGAACGTAATATAAAAATGAAGTTTTATCTATGCACAACAGAAAAAAAACACTTTTGAAACAGGGTTATCGGTACCATAAATTAAGTAAAACATTTTGAAAGTTTTATCGTTGATACCAGCCGAGTCCGGTCACAGGGTTCAAACACGTTTGTTTTATTCATGATAATCCCCGACCCATACCTCTGCAATAGTTTCCAACTTTTTAAATCAAGAGTAAGTCATTGTTCTTCCTCATCCCACATATTTCAGATAAGTCATTGCTTTTCCTCATCTCCCCCTATTCTCCAGATCTTTGTCTCTGCGACTTATTTCTCTTTCCAAAACTGAAAAATTACCTTGCTGGTCGAATATATCGGTCAACATGCACCTTGGCTTACTGAGGTGATGGACATACTTTGGAACAATTTTCTAAAGAAAGTTATAATCAAAATCAGATATTTACTTTTTAATTACATATATAATTCGGAATAATTTGCTGCAAATATTCAAAATAGCCAAACAGCAACTGGCAGTACACAGTGTTTTTGATAAGTTTCTTTTTCAAATAGAATTTTTATGGGCTGTGAAGAGAGGAAATATATATCAATCGATCTGAACATATTCAGTTGCATATTGACTTTCTTTCCAATTTGACTTTTACTGAACCTCGATTAACATATTAACAGTATTTAATGTTCAATATTACTGTCATCCCTTGGTTCTCGCTATCAAATATATCTACATATAATATAGTACTGTTTAATATTTAACTGCTCGTGTTATTTACAACTATTTTAGAGTTACTTCATTTGTACTGACAATTCTATTGTATTTTATCAAACATTTATTTATATTATTTATATTGTTAGGAACAATTACAAATAGTAATAACAAGAGCTGTCAGAGGAGACAGCATGCTCGACTATTCGAATCATTTGAAACAAATGCAATTTGAAGATTAAAACAATAACAACTATGGCCATACATTCATGTGCAATCAGGAAAAATATTTACAAGTGAATGGTACGGGAGAAATTCTTTTCAAATAACAGAAATAATTCCTAAATGTACCATAAATATTAAACTGAATAGGGGAATAACTATGAAATATTTCTGAATTTGTTAGAAAACTTGTTAGTAATTTTTTATTAGAGACATTTACTTTTAGTCAAATATCAATCACTTCAGTAATGTTACAGAAAAAGAACTGAAATGAAAATATAATGGTAGTTTGAAGTTGATACCTTAAGTATTTGCAAAGTTATCGATGAAGTGCACTTAAGTGAAAATATAAGTGAAACTAGAAATGTGTCCATAGGACACGGATGCCCCGCTATGCATCATTTTCAGACACTCAAGTGCAATGATGGGAATAATACGCGATACACTGCCCTTTCATGGTGAACATTTGTGTCAAGTTTTTTTGAAATCCCTCCATTTATAATGAAGTTACAGCCTGGACAAGAAAATTATATTTTTGGTAACAGTGACCTTGACCTTGGACCTTCAGGCTTGGGTATTGTGCGGACACACTGCCTTTTCATGAACATTTGTGCAAAGTTATTTTAAAATCCCTCCATTTATAACAAAGTAACAGCCAGGACAAGATAATTCTATTTTTAGTAACAGTGACCTTGACCTTTGACCTACAGGCATGGGCATGGTACGTGACACACCGCCCTGTCATGGTGAACATTTGTGTCAAATTATTTTGAAATCCTTCCATTCATAACAAAGTTACAGCCTGGACAAGAAAATGCTATTTTTAGTAACAGTGACCTTGACCTTGGATCTACAGGCATGGGTATTGTGCGGACACACCGCCTTGTCATGGTGAACATTTGTGCCAAGATATTTTGAAATCCCTCCATTCATAACAAAGTAACAGCCTAGACAAGAAAATTCTATTTTTAGCAACAGTGACCTTGACCATTGACATACAGGCTTGGGCATGTACGTGACACACCGTCTTGATATAGTGAACAATTATACCAAGTTATTTAAAAACCCAATAAGAAATAACAAAGTTACAGAGCGGACATGATTTTGCAAGAAAATTCTATTTTTAGTAACAGTGACCTTGACTTTGGACCTACAGGCATGGGTATTGTATGCGACACACCGCCTTGTCATGGTGAACATTTGTGCCAAGTTATTTTGAAATCCCTCCATTCATAACGAAGTTAAGGGCCCACTGTATATTTTGCTTAACACAAAATGTAAGCGAAAAAGGGGCATAATTTGAAAAATATTGGAAGAAGGGTTATGGGTCTTGTTGGTTATGATGTAGATTTTGATGGTGAAAATATATTTCAAGTTTCAAGGCAATATCTCAATTAGTTTTAAAGTTAGAGGCAAAATGCATATTTTGCTTGACACAAAATATAAGAAAAAAGGGGCATAACTTGAAATATATTGACAGCAGAGTTATGGATCTTGTTGGTAATGATGTAGAATTTGATGGTGAATATATATTCCAAGTTTCAAGTTGATATCTCAAGTAGTTTATAAGTTATGGACCAAAGTGCATATTTTCCTTAACGCAAAATTTAAGTGAAAAAGGGGCATAACTTGAAAAATATTGGAAGCAGAGTTATGGGTCTTGTTGGTAATGATGTAGAATTTGATGGTGAATATATATTCCAAGTTTCGAGTTGATATCATAAGTAGTTTTCAAGTAATGGACAAAAGTGCATTTTTTGTTTAACGGACGCCGACGCCGACACCGGGGCGAGTAGGATAGCTCCCCTATTCTTCGAATAGTCGAGCTAAAAATGGATGATGAGAATACTGACATATAGCACGAGCAAGTTCGCGTTTCCTCTTTTTTTCCCAAGCGGCCAAAAAAAAGCAAACTAGATGGGTGTTCAGTTGAACACTTGTGTCGCCCTCTGGTACAATGTCGGAAAAAATGGAAGTTCAAAAAGAGGCATAACTCCATAGTGACCGAAACAACATCTCATCCTCGCGAGTGTGTTGTCTTGAGCAATATAATTTGGAAGTTTCATGAAGAAATATTGAGAACAGCAAAGCTATAGTCAACGTTAAGTTTTCATGTCGAAATCCAAGTACAAAGAGGGGCATAACTCCATCAAATGTTACCTTGACCTAAAGAATTTGGCATCATCATGAGCGCGTTGTCATAAGCAATATAATTTGAAAGTTTCATGAAGAGGGACGAAGTGATTCCTATCTATCGCCATTTCTTCGAAAGGGCGACACAAAAAATAACTTCACAAACATGTTGTTACTTACATGTAAAATTCATAAGTCTATCTAAGACAGCATAATATTAAAGTGTGATGAAGACATCTTAAGAAATGGCATTGGTAAAGTGAATGTTAAGTTTTCATGAAAAAATCAAAGTACAAAAAGGGGCATAACTCTGTCACTTGTGACCTTGACCGTAAGATTTAGGAATAATCATAATCGAGTTGTCAGTGGCAATATAATTTAAAAATTGATGAGGAAATATTAACATATGGCAATATGTATTTAACCTTAAGTTTTTATGACAAAATATAAAAAAGGGGCATAACTCTAGTGGAATATGACATTGACCTAAACAATTTGGTATGACACATTTTTAAGTTGTAAGCAATATATGTTTAAAGTTTGATGAAGAAATGTTACGTTTTAATGACAAAACCTAAGTACGAAAAGGTGCATAACTCTGTGACATGTAACCTTGACCTAAAGACTTGGTATCATGACGACCGTGTTGTTGTAAGCAATATTTGTTAAAAGTTTGATGAAGAAAAGTTACGAAATGGCAAAGTTATATCCAACGTTAAGTTTTCATGATAAAACCAAAGTACAAAAAGGTGCATAACTCTGTGACCTTGACCTCAAGAGTTTGGTATCATGACGACCGTGTTGCTGTAAGCAATATATATTGAAAGTTTGATGAAGAAATGTTATGAAATGGCAAAGTTATAGCCAACGTTAACTTTTCATGACAAAACCAAAGGACATAAAGGAAAATAACTCTGCGACATAAGACCTTGACCTAAAGAGTTTGGTATCATGACGACCGTGTTGCTGTAAGCAATACATATTGAAAGTTTGATGAAGAAATGTTAAGAAAAGACAAATTTATATAGCCAACGTTAAGTTTTAATGACGGACGGACGGACAAAGCGATCCCTATGTATCGCCGTTTCTTCGAAAGGGCGACACAAAAACCGGTATCAGGTGACATGTTTTGATATCCCAGCCAATACAGTCCACTTGCGATTTTAGGAAATAATTGTTTACTACAAATTAGGCGGCCGGTCCCGTCCGTATTCCTACTTTATTCCATATAAAAAAGATGCGATCGAACGAAAAATGCGATTTAGCGAATAATTATGACAGTCCCTTAAGGTATCGCAAACATTGCAAATGGCGAAAACAGGCTAAAATTTCAAGAAATGAATTTTGGGGGAAATACTTAATGCCACCTAGATTTAAGTAAATAAATATATTAAGCTATGGATGTAGTAAATGTTTGCAAGCTCAGTTAAGTCTAATCTATACTAAAACAAAAGAAAAACCATTTGCATGAGAACTCTGAAATTCATGAACAATATACCAAAGCAACTCATACCTGAAATAAGTATATGCTTGTCTACAATATTTAGTGCCAATTCGTCAAAATAATGTTAGGGTTTTCAAGAAATTCAATGAAATCTTATTTCCTGGTTCAAATAGAAAGTAATTGCTTTGGTATATTGTTCATGAATTTCAGAGTTCTCCTGCAAACGGTTTTTCTTTTGTTTTAGTATGTGCCTGGTAATTAGAACATGAATTAGACTAAATTGAGCTTGCAAACATTTACTACATCCATAGCTAAATACATTTTTTTATAAAATCTAGGTGGCAATAAGTATTTCCCCCAAAATTCATTGTTTGAAATTTTAGCTAGTTTTCGCCATTTGCAATGTTTGCGACCTCTTAAGCTTAATTACAGTGTAATAAACATGCAATTTAACGAATTTCGGTCAGGCAGGTGATTTTCACACCTTTTCGAGCGATATCCGTTTTTTGTATTGTAGAGCATTTATGGACCCAAGCAGTTGCGACACGATATGCTCTGTAAACAACCAGCGGGCGTGTTTGCTTGTTAAAAACAGTTTGAGTGAAATGTCAAATGTATAAAATTGTATAAAATCTGAAACACTCGTTTTGCTTGTTATTCTACTTCTGCCATTTAATTTTGCATGATCGTATTAACAAATAATAATAAGATTCATGTTAAGTGCTATCGAAAACAAATATCACTAGCGAGGTTTATTGGACAAGCAATTGTTGAAAGTGTGATTGACGAGTGTCGTAATGCCTTGTTAAAACTGTGGACTGAATGAACTTGAATGTTGATGTTATAATAATGTTATACATGTAATTAAACAATTCATGTTGTGCTATAATATGTAGTTTGAAATGTGCTATTTGTTTAGATTATTGATTGATTGATAACATGTAATTTCACAATAAAAAAACTAAATCAAACATTTGTTTTATTTATTGACCTTGACATATCACAACAATAACACATTACGTCATATAATGATATTGACGATTTGCAACGTTATCAACAACCAAAACTATCAAATATGCGATACTACGAAAATGCGATTTTACGAATAAACGGCTTGGTCCGATGCCTATTCGTTAATTTGCAACTGGACTGTAATTGATTTGGATATTGTTCAATCACCCCAAGGATACACTTCCAGCTTTTTAAATTTTGCATTTGGCGTTGTCTGTGATATGCTGGATCTATATTCTCAGATCCCCGTCAAAATTCTATTCTGTTTAGTTCTGTCCATTGTTTTCTCGTTTAGGGCAAACCCATTCTTTGATCTGGGGACCATACGCCGCTGAACATGGAATGATATGAAATATCGCATTGAAGGTTCTACGTTCACCGCCATGTGCATACCATCGATTGGGATGAATCAAAATTGCACTGTTTATTCGTGTAAATATTGAGTTGCGCTTAACCCGGGGCTAACCGGCGTGAGCAGTAATATGCATTTCCATTACTGCCCATGAACAGGCTCAATCAAACTGAGCTTGCAATATTTTCATTATTTTTCGTGTTCAATTGCTTTCAAAGTTCCCTTTTCATCTATTTTTATAACAGAGGATGAACAAACCGACACCATCTTCAAGGCTGTGAAAATCACTAAGGAGGGTAATCCCAAATGGTCGAGAAGAACAAGGGATGGCTTTTTTACATACAAGAGATATCTGCATCGAAATCTGAATTTCCAGGTAGCAAAGACGTGTTCCTGAAAAATATATCATCACTCAAAGCCAGCAATAAGATATATTGCTATGAGACGAACAAACGTAGTGATTTGCGCGCTGGATAGTTCTTATACAGGGGAGAAAACAATGATATGGTTTCAGGAGTTACGCTGAGCAAACGAATACAATGTTTTTCTTTTCGCTGATAAACCCTATGTAGAAAACCTTTTTGGGGCAAACGTATTCTGTTTTTGACATGGTTTTTTACATCATTGCATTTGGTTGGGCCCGAGAGTAGGATACTGGGTCCTACATCGGTGTTTACTACTCCCTTTCTTCACCAAAATGATTCCAAATATTTTTAAAATGGAATCAAATGTGCTAAGCAACACGTGGATTTTCCAGTGCCCAGCCCCCTTCACAACTTTCCAAATTTCAAACTTTTTAAGAAATGCAGAAATAGGCTTAAAAGTTACAAAAAATATTATACCGATTATAAAATTTCTATGTATTAAGATGTTGCAGACTTATTACAGGTTGTAGTGAACTATTTTACAACAGCAATTAAAATTTATGAGTTGTTTTTTTTAGAGCCAGGGTAGTTGAACTTGCTGGTGAAAAAATTGGACAAGTCATCACCAGTTCAGCTTCCAAAGAATTTAAAGTTCTGAAAGAAAGGGGAAAACAGGTGTGGCTGGCTAGAACAGTAACTGTTGTTGAAGCCTCTTGTTTATACCATATTCCAATCATATGCTGAACCGAACATGCAGGATGTGGGAATGATAGGCACAGAGGGTATGACGTAAAAGTTCTACTGAAACGTTTAATTCCAGTGTTTTTTGGTATGACATCAATACAAATCAAAACATCCAATCGAACGAATACTTTCTAACAAAAACTTCTTGAATCCTTTCTGAAAATGGAATGCATTTGTAAACCTTAAAGGAGGATAAGCCTATAACAAAGTGGCTGACATGCAACAAGAGAACAACATTAAAATGTTATTCGTGGCCTTGGTACAGGAACAACAGAAAAGGCATTAGGACGTTCTTCAAAACCAGCACCAGTGATATGTAAAATGGTTGCAGATGCATGTTCTTCCTTAAGATCAAATCGTGTCATACATCACCACAAAAATATTCGAATGAAGATTTAAATCTTCTATCCAATTGAATAAGGGGATTAAGACCATTCCAGGTCAAAATAAACACTGAACTGTCTATGTTCTCAGGAACTGCCAGCAATATCTTGCAAACTGTAGACAAATTAAAGTTAAATAAGTTTTTGTTAGACCCATTCGGAGGACCGTAGGTAGACCAGAAAAAAAGAAAACAATAAGACGCCGTAATGCCACAAAACCCAGGTACCGATACATGAAGATGTCTAAAGACAGAACAAGATGCAGTGTTAGGAAATGATATATGCCCCCGGTAGCGAAGTTTGTCATGATACAAATTTATAATGACAGCACAGTGTTAAAACAGCAACTAAAATCACAATTAAGTTCTAAATAATGAAAACAACTTTCTGGTGCAAGGACCTGTGCATGACAAGAATTTAACATAAAAATCAAGTAATGTAACCTATAATCTAAGATGATAAAGTACAGATTATTCAAGACAAAACTGGAACATTTACAGTATTTAATGTAATAAATGCCTAGAAATTTAGTACAAACACTGATGATCCAAGTATGGGGAAGGTGGGCATTTATTAGAGGCATTATTGAAATTGAGAAAAATCCAACTTGCTGAAACAGGTTAACTATTTATATAAGTACAAAATGGGGAGATAACCCCAGAAATAAGGTAGCCAGAGTTATGTAACTTGTCTGGGCCATGTGACCAGTGCACTGTTAAGTAAGTAAGTAAACTTTCATGCTACTGTTCTTTGCAGAAATATCCAACTTGCAGAAACAGTTTAACCATTTTTCTAAGTATAAAAGGGGAGATAATCCTAAAATATAAGGTAGCATAAATTACATAACTTGTCCAGTCATTTCCTGTGTAGAAATTGATAAATGTCCAGCTTGCCGAAACACTTTAACAATTTTTCTAAGTACAAAAAGGGGAGATAACCCCAGAAATAAGGTAAACAGAGTTATGTAACTTGTAAGGGTCATGACCTGTGAACTGTTAAGTAAGTGTGTAAACTTTCATGCCAATGCTCTTTGTAGAAATTAAGAAATATCCAACTTGCCGGTTAACCACTTATCTCTAAGTACAAAATGGGGTGATAACCCCAGAAATAAGATAGCCAGAGTTGTGTAACTTGTTAGAGTCATACCCTGTGTACTATACGCCTTTCCAATAAACAGTTTCACAGTCCTGTACCAGTTACTTCCCGTGACCAGATATCAACCCAAAACGAGGCTTCACAGGAAAGCTGAACTATCGGACTATGGCTTAAGCACATAAGGCCTAACATAATCCATTAAATTTCAGGTGTGTAATCGTCGCCGCCGGTCGAAAATAAGTTACTGGTCTGTTATTCTAGTCAGACATTTTTATTTTCACTATTTGTTAGATATTTGCATTTTTAATATTGTAAGAACATGTACCGTTCTTGTTGATAGTGGGCAGTATGAGACGCGATTCGGATAAACGTGAGTATTAATGTTACGAATTTCTATACAGCATTTTCATCTTTATGTATTTTATACTTAAAATTATATTTAACTGGTATGAAATTCGCATATTGCTAAGACTGGTAATGTACTATACTCCGGAAATTGTGACATGTCAACATTCGGTTACAGTATCTACGTTATACTTGTACTCATCTATTACTTGAATTCATCGTACCGTTAATGTTCAACGAACAAATAATTTTGAATTTTTGAAAACGTCACGTATACTTTACAAGCAAAAATACGGTACGATTGATTCTGTCTTGAAATTAAGAAGGATCAATAAGGTTATCTGATTGTTCGTTTACGTAAGAGTATCATTCATAGAATAAAATTCAAGGATTCTGATGCTGGCTTCTAATAAAGATGGAGATGCCTGCTTCAAATAATGATGGGAACATTTATATTAACATCAAGACTGCTAAGGTTTGAAATTCTGTCATTTTGGCATAAACGCTCAATCGCTTGATTGAATATTTATAAAATGTTCTGCTAAGATGAGTTTCTAATTGATGTCTTATGGTTCTACTTGTCGTATTAAGGATTAATAATTCATATAACTGCTATATCAAATACGTTTGATACCCGATTCAGTAATTAAGGATTTCGATAAACTTATTAATTGGGAGGTGGAGCTACATAAAAAAGTAAACCGATCTCTATTGGTCAGTGATATCTTCTTCTAAGTAATTGACAGGGGACGCCTTGTGCGCGACAATTTGGCATTTTTATGACATGCCGCTTTCAAAATCAATCGCAGCCGGCATGTAAGTAGTTGATAAGACACTCAATTTATCCGTGGATAGAACACAGGCTGTTAGTTTAAGTTGTTTAAAGTAAACCTTGGCGCGAGGAATGACTTTACACTTTTAGTCAAATTAGATTTGTTGTTTTATATATTAACTACTCTTGATAAAAAAAATTCATTACGCCGATGTGTTATTACTAATTCAACGATAAACGAGAAAATATATTTTAAAAAAGAAATTTCTTGATGAAAAACGAAAGTTGTAGGTACATGTTCCCTATTACATTAATACAGCGAGCAATACTTTTTCCTGTATAGTAGTCACATGACTGAATAGGGGAGGTAACCGAAAAAATCACCGAATTATTGGAAAGGCGTATAAAGTAAGTTTGTAAACTTTCATGCTAATGCTCTTTGTAGAAATTGAAAAATATCCAACTTGCCGAAACAGGTAAACCATTTATCTCCAAGTACAAAATGGGGATAATACCAGAAAAAATGTAGTCAGAGTTATGGAACTTGTAAGGGCCATCATCTGTGCACTGTTAAGTAAGTGTGTAAACCTTTATGCCAATTTTCTTTGTAGATATTGCGAAATATCCAACATGCCGAAACAGGTTAACCATTTTTTAAGTACAAAAAGGGGAGATAACCCCTGAAATAAGGTACCCAGAGTTATGTAACTTGTCAGGGTCATGACCTGTGAACTGTTTAGTAAGTGTGTAAACTTTCATGCCAATGCTCTTTGTAAAATTGAGAAATGGAAGGACGGACAGACTGAACCGATCACTAGATGCCGGGGCATAAAACTGTTTTAGGTTGCTCGCATAGACAATATTCAAGATAATCATAAAGTGTTTAAAGAATCGTGTCGTAACTTAAAATTCGCAGCTAGGACAAAACCTCGTCATAAGATCAACAAATAACAAGACACACTCGAAATAATCCATATCTGAAGAAGTCATTTTGGCGCATCTGTCAACTTTTGTAAACAGACGACATTGGCAGAGCGGCAAAGGCCACAATTGGACGGATATCAATATCAAAACTTTGGTCTAATGGACTGTAAAAAACTTCGATTTACTTAATTGAAGTTTTTTTTTGCATATAAGAAAAGCGAGTGAAAAGAGGAAAAATGGAGAGATTAAAGGTGCTAATGTGATGCCAATAACTCATTTCAAGGTTTAAAGCTTAACCATGATTAGTTAGTGAAAAAGGCAGACCAAATAAAAAACTTAACGATAATTCTAAGTGAAAATGGATCATAACTATGACAAAACTACAGTCATGAGTTATGAAACAAATCACTGTGATATCCGACAACTATTTTAAATTTCAAAGCTCTACCTTTCCTGGTTCTACTGATAACTAGAAATGTGTCCATAGGACACGGATGCCCCCGCTACGCATGTTTGTCATGGTGAACATTTATACCAAGTTATTTTAAAATCCAATAAGTAATAACAAACTCACAGCCCAGACAAGAAAATTCTATTTTTAGAAACAGTGACCTTGACCTTGGACCTACAGGCATGGGTGTTGTATGCGACACACCGCCTTGTCATGGTGAACATTTGTGCCAAGTTATTTTGAAATCCCACCATTCATAAGAAAGTTACAGCCCGGACAAGAAAATTCTATTTTTAGTAACAGTGACCTTGACCTTGGACCTATAGGCATGGGTATTGTACGCAACACACCGTCTTGATATGGTGAATATTTATACCAAGTTATTTTAAAATCCATTAAGAAATAACAAAGTTACAGAGCGGACAAGATTTTTCCAACAAAATTCTATTTTTATTAACAGTGACCTTGACCTTGGACCTACAGGCATGGGTGTTGTACGCGACAAACCGCCTTGTCATGGTGAACATTTGTGCCAAGTTATTTTGAAATCCCTTTATTTATAAGGAAGTTACAGCCCGGACAAGAAAATTCTATTTTTAATAACAGTGACCTTGACCTTGGACCTACGGGCATGGGTATTGTACGCGACACACCGTCTTGATATGGTGAACAATCATACCAAGTTATTTTAAAATCCATTAAGAAATAACAAAGTTACAGAGCGGACAAGATTTTTCCAACAAAATTCTATTTTTATTAACAGTGACCTTGACCTTGGACCTACAGGCATGGGTGTTGTACGCGACACACCGCCTTGTCATGGTGAACATTTGTGCCAAGTTATTTTGAAATCCCTTTATTTATAAGGAAGTTACAGCCCGGACAAGAAAATTCTATTTTTAATAACAGTGACCTTGACCTTGGACCTACGGGCATGGGTATTGTACGCGACACACCGTCTTGATATGGTGAACAATCATACCAAGTTATTTTAAAATCCATTAAGAAATAACAAAGTTACAGAGCGGACAAGATTTTTCCAACAAAATTCTATTTTTATTAACAGTGACCTTGACCTTGGACCTACAGGCATGGGTGTTGTACGCGACACACCGCCTTGTCATGGTGAACATTTGTGCCAAGTTATTTTGAAATCCCTTTATTTATAAGGAAGTTACAGCCCGGACAAGAAAATTCTATTTGTAATAACAGTGACCTTGACCTTGGACCTACGGGCATGGGTATTGTACGCGACACACCGTCTTGATATGGTGAACAATCATACCAAGTTATTTTAAAATCCATTAAGAAATAACAAAGTTACAGAGCGGACAAGATTTTTCCAACAAAATTCTATTTTTAGTAACAGTGACCTTGACCTTGGACCTACAGGCATGGGTGTTGTACGCGACACATCGCCTTGTCATGGTGAACATTTGTGCCAAGTTATTTTGAAATCCCTCTATTCATAAGGAAGTTACAGCCCGGACAAGAAAATTCTATTTTTAGTAACAGTGACCTTGACCTTGGACCTACGGGCAAGGGTATTGTACGCGACACACCGTCTTGATATGGTGAACATTCATACCAAGTTATTTTAAAATCCAATAAGAAATAACAAAGTTACAGAGCGGACACGATTTTCGAACATACACACACACTGACACACCCACACACAGCCAGGGTGAACACTATATGCCCTTCCGCCATTACATGGCGGGGGCATAAAAAGTGAATTTAGAATTTTCACAAGTGTTTTTGATTTCAGTGAAAAAAGGGCATGGGTTATCAAATTATGTTCTGATAATTGCTGATGTTATGTCAGACAACTACCGGTATGTTAAATATGCTCTACATTGAACAGTAACTGAGAAAAATACAAATTTCCCCAAAAAGTTTATAAACATTCAGACAACGATGTTAAGTTTCGAAACTACCTTGAAAAGAAAGGTTACCAACATGATATTTTACAGCACTCTGCAGGCCTGGTGATTAACCCATCTACAGTTTATCAGTATGTTTACCTCTTTGGTTACACGACGGTGGCAGGGGTTTAAGAGTTTATGAAGGTTTATGGGGAAATCTTTTCTTAAAAGAACCTAGAAGCTCAATTCGTTTCTTTTATCCCTGTCATCGTGTTCTTGCTGATTTTACTCCAGGAGCTCTGGCCTCGGTAAGGTCATCAAGTACCCGCCCTTTGACTTTGCAATGCTATTAAATTCTTATGTTTTATATGTTTGGGATACTTCGTACCGTGCAAGCTGATCTGCTGTGCTATTTTATACATCGACCAATCGGTTTGACGTGTGCTATTATATACACAAACCAGAAGCGCGCAAAACCTGTGATGACATCATCGGTAACTTTTAATAGAACTTTGTTTTTGCTCATTTGACTCCAGGGGCACTTTTCACGGGAAGGTTATTGATTACTTTAAAAATACGAAGTTACAAGCTTCTTAATTAAGTTTTATAATATTGAGTGTTTTTGCATGGGAACATTGTCGAGGTGATTGCTTTTGCATGGAACATTGTCGAGGTGATTGGTGGATTGGATCTTACAAAGACGACTTCATTGTTTGTTCATATGAGAAACTTTTAAGTGCAAGCGCGAGATTGGTGCAACCTATAATCTGGTCCAAACTCACAGTGGTAAATTGTTATGCCACTGACAGTTCCAAGCGGTAACCCATGTTTTCTCATATTCACTGTTTGTTTGCATAGGCGGATCCAGGATTTGTAGTTAGGGGGGCGGAAAATAAAGAATCCGACTGGGGGTCCAGGGGGCCGTAAGGGCCCCCGGTGGGTCCAGGGCAAAGCCATGGCCAGGGGCCCAGGGGGCCGCAGGCCCCCGGAAGCTCCTGTGTTTTAGTCATTTCTAAGGGATTCATGCACATTTCCAGAACCTCAAATATACTTTCCCAGGGTATACACTACAATGTACGAGAGCTCTAATCTACTGTGTGCTTAAGGTATGAATCAAACGTAGACAAAAATAAGATCTTTTGCACAATATATATTTTGAATGTTTGCGTGTTTCCCACTTGGTGCATCTATGTTTGTTGACTCACTTTACTCAAAGGAAAAATATAAATGGAATTAAGTGAAAGCGGGAATATTTAAAATACAGAAACGTATTTTACTATGAACATGTAAACTGAATTCAAGCGAGAGGAAAAATATAGCAAACACGTAAACTTAAGTATCACAAATTAATCTTACAAAAAATGAGAAGGAATTTTTTGTGAATTGTTTGTTATGTCATTGTATTAGTGTACTCCTAGTCTTGAAACAAATTGCACGCGTAGCGTGCGAAAATTTTTTGACATTTATATATATTTTCCTATATATCATATTTCATTACAGAGAAAAAAAAACTTTGCTTGGGCAATTTTAGTGGGGGGGGGGGGGCGTACGCCGGGTCCGCCCCCCCTGGATCCGCCTATGGTTTGTGTTGTCTATTGTGAAATTAATCACATTATTACCAATGCTCTCTTTTTCTTTCTACTTTGTCTAGTGTGGGTAGGCTGTGCCTTGTGGATGCAACCGTTTTTATGGGCTTTTTTTCACTTTTATATATCTGTCGACAGAATTCATTGCTAAAAAGCTAAGGCCAGACTTAAAATATTCTTTGTTTCCCCATCCCGACCCAAGCAGATTTAGTATGGGTAGGTAGGTAGGTCAAAATAATTTTTTTATTTGACATTTTTCAGATTAATAATCCACATATAGATATTCTAGGATTAACTCCAAGGGGAATACCAACACTCTAAAATTTAAATATATAGGTTCCAAGTTTACATGTACTATAGATGAATGCCTTTGCCGCAAAATGACCAAGTCGTCCTTGTGATAAGCCTGCTTACTAGGAATAGTGTTATATAAACAATGAAATATATAGCCTTATTACTTAAAACTGAAATACAATTTAATACAAATTTCACATTTTGACGATGTAAACTTTAGGTACTCTAATTATTATTTATTCAATAGAGATATATTCAGGTACTGATCTCAGTGTTGCAATATTTTTAACGTGAAGCAAATCAAGTGCTGCAAACAGGACAGCCGGTGATATTCCTTTGCTTTCAATTTCCCTTTCATCAACAGGCTTAACAACTTGGTCATCAATGTCACATAATCTACAAATTTTCTTGGATACCAAAGAACGACTGGTGTCGACATTTTTAACAGAGACGCAAACAGAATGTTCCCTGGGTTACGGACTTCGCGAAAGGCTAAAATGTTGCCGATCATTCGGTCCGATGAGCAAGGAAATTCTGTCGGACCGTAACAAAATCTGCCTGACTGAAAAAAGACGGAGATGAAATATTTAGTTTTTGTCTTTTTTCATATTTGTGTAAAACAAAAGGTGAAACTTTTAATTTTATTTCTGTTAACAAACTTTCACCGAAAAACCCTTAAAATACAAGTTTTTTGGTTAGGCCGAATTTATTTTTATACAGAATAACACGTACAATGTAATCTTAAATTTTTACGCTACTTCCGGTTTATGAAAGATAACTTTCTTCGACTGCCGATCGCCTGTCTTTCAAACGAATTCGCACTTTTATCCCATGAAACTTTGTTAGACTTCCATTCTATTGTTTCCGTGAGATGAAAATCAACACAATCAACAAAGCCATTTTAAAATTTGATAAAATCGAAACTGAATGGCCTAGATGCCGGCATTTGCTCTGTGCTTCGTGAAATGTCCCAGTTTGTGTATAGAATATCCTCTGCCAACGCTAGACAGCCAAACACCATTTTTCATTACATGGCCGTTAGATGATGTTATCGAATTCGCGATTGGACAAAAGGAATCAGGCAACCAATCACAAATCATTTTACTGTGATTGAAGAGAAGTAGTCGGATTTTATGAAGTAGAAAAGGTTGCTTTATTGAGATTTAAATTCGCTGGACAGAATGACCGAGGACATGCGACATTTTAACGGACCAAAGCGCCTGATAAAGGTCTGATAACCAGGTGTAAGACCTGTAAATAGACTTCCCTATATAAACTATAGTAAACATGACATGTTTCAAAGGCTGGTAATCATAGCTGGTACCATTTGATAAGGGGTTAACTTACATGCTTTTAAATTACATATGCCGTCTTAAAATCAGGGCCTTTTTCATAGATTGCATTTCTAAACATAAATTTGGTATCAGTGTGTCAGTAAAAGCATGCCGTTTCAGCCCATACTGTCAATTAATGCCCCCAAAAGACAAAAAAAAATGGGAGTATTTAGTGTCAGCCATTGTCTGACTAGCCCGAGTAGGAACATCCGGTGGACTATTACAGGTAATTAGCCTAACAAGTTAACAACCGACTGCTCTTATACTTACTTGCGATGGATTTCGTACTCAATATAGTTCGAAAAAAATGCATTTTTCGTCTCCAGCTTTGTCGTACCAGATAAAAAAAATATCATATAGGTTTCGACTATAAAATTTTTCGAGTCGCACCGATTTTTTCGGGTCGGTCGTGGATGGGGAAACAAACAATATTTTATTTTAGGCCTAATGATAGAGGTTTGCTATTGTAAGAGTTATTATTGGCAATGCATTTAATTGTTTGTAAATGATGACTACAACGTTCATTTCCTTTATTTGATTGAACCATGGATTTTTTAACAATTAAGACATCTTCATGAAGCTTTACAGGTTTATAGTTTTGATCAAAAGAAGGTTTCTTTTTACTGATGTCATGTATAAAATATTTTTTTTAATTTTTTTTTCCATGTCGCTGCTGAATGCTTTTGTTTTATTTCCGCCATAAATCTGGGAGCCGGTTTATCAACCATGTATGACATATCGTAGCCGAATTTTTCTTTTTGGACTGTCGTAGACGTTATTTTGCGTTTTATCAAAAAATGTCGTAGCAAAGATATCGTAGAATTTGTCGTAGACCTACGACAGGGTGCTGCCTGTCGTAGCAGCATACGACATCGCTCATAATGGCGCTACTCTACTGTGTAGATCGTCCAAATCCACGTATTCCTAGGTTATTTCGTGAGAGAGTGGGCATAGACCATCTACGGGATGCCGAAGTGGTATCCAGATATCGGCTAGACCTCCCTTGTTATTGCTGTGCTAACTGCCATGCTAGAAAATGATCTTTCAAAACCGACACGACGATGTTCAGGTTTAATTTTAATTCAAATTTCTGATTTCCTATGTAAAAGTATATATTTACTGCTCCAGTCATTTGTTTCTAGAGTCGACCGGTTTACCGGTGTTTAAATTTATACACGACCTTGACATCATGAAACAACAACAACTGGTCAATGTTTGCGAAATATCATTTGGGAGAAATGTCCGTTTTCACCTCACCGTTAACAGTTATTCCATGAAATAAAAAATATATATATTGGAATTGCAATGTATGGATTGGAATTTCCTGATCATAATTTTACGAAGGGATTCGTTTTGGTGCAATCTTATTGTTTTCCCGGATAGATCGCCCAAGTTGTTCTCCAGCTAGATCAAAACTTAGCATTGCGTGTTTTTTTGTAGATTGGTAGTTATTCATACTAATTTCATACAAAAAATTATGTTGTGTTAATTTTAGCAGCAGAAAAAAATAAATAACAGAGGTTATATATATGAGATAGAGGTTGTATAGATAGACAGATCACTTAAAACAACCTGCAGAATTAAAGAAATATTTAGAGTTTAAAACTGGGCAAGTATGACCGTAATTAAAATCATCATGTCTAGCTTTTATCACCTTTCATCTGTAATTATTACAGGTCTGTTACTGTCACGCTGCTATCGAAAGAGAGAAATATATGACTTTTTTAAATTGATAACATTATTAGTTGAAACTGTAAACTAACTGACAAAGGTTGTAATCATGATGATGTTCATGAAAGCTTACGAAATTATGCTGCTGTGTGTTGCTGGGTTGTATGGCTTTAGTTCAGACATATTCTTAGAGTACAGAATAAGACCATTCAATGAAAAAACAAAACAAAACATGAGCTGCAGTGAATAATTGAAAAGCTATGAAGTCTGTAAATATACAGGTAGAATCTCATTTAGCGGACTCCGAATGTTCGATACACAAAAAGCACAGCAGCATTTGAGCACAAGAATCAGGTGTGTGTGGGGCAGTAGCCCCCATTTAAACTTATCATTATTAAAATTTGTTATGCACACGACAAACCAGAATATAGAATATTTCTCAAAAGTCATGCTCTTAACTTAATGTTGGGGTCCTCTAAACTATATGTGTCCCAGTTATACAAAGCAAACACTGGCTTTAAATTCAGATATAAGTACACTTATTTTGTAACTATTTGGCAACTGACTGCTGAACCATTCTATATCCAAATCCCCTGTGTTTACATGCTCTAGGTGTTAACACGATGAGTTTATATCCAGTATGTTTGGTAAAATAGTAAAATTATTACAATATTTGGGTTCTATGCTAACAATAATTGCACTGAAATGCCCGTCCAAATACCCGAACTTTTACATTTTAAAAGTATCCAGCTAAAGTATTTCGTTAAGATAGGTCAACGTATTTTCCGTTGTTTCCCTCCAAAATGTGTTCTTAACAGAGTTCGTCACATTTTTGTCGAATTTTCTATCCAATGTTGGTATGAAGGCAACAATTTCCTCAACCAACAACTCCGTCTCCGCTTCGGACCAAGGTCCTTTTTTGGATCGTTTGAATTGAACAGGTTGTTGCCACAGGCGGCAGTATCGGACCCTACACGCCCCCCCAACCCCCCCCCCCCCAAACCCCACCTCCCCGAACCCTGTGCTTGAATTTCACTAAATGACCTCTTAAAATAATTTAAAGCACCACATTTATACATATAATAAAGCAAAAATATGATTTAAATAAAAAATACTGGGTATACCCTTTACTGGTATATTATCATAGACAAGGTTTGAAAGGCCTCTGTCACTATCTATCTCTTTGTTAAAAATTTTCACCCATTAAATATAATCCTTTTCGGCCAGCACTTGGTACTTTAAATGCACATGGTTTTACTTTCCTTAATTCCGAAAACCGATTGCCGAAATATTAATCCGTTATTCATGGGCATCAGAAAAGGTAACCCCAGCGACCAGCTTTTTGTTAGGTCGGAAACAATGTGGAACACGAAAAAATGCGATTTCGGTTATTTCCTGAAATGCACAGATAAAATGAACTTTGATCAATACCTTATCGTCAAATAACATGCAAGGACCTTTTTATGTGTCTATTTTTCTCTCGGTCTTCAAACCATTGGCCATTTCTTTCTTCATATGAATTATAACGCTTCGTCTCCCATTTTGTTTTCTCTAAGTATTCAACTATCTCGAGCGTTTTCATTGGACGGAGGTTTACGAGCGGAAACCTTCGTCCAATGAAATCGATCGAGACAGTTAACACTCGTAGAAAACTAAAGTGCCTTTCATAAAACGGTCGTAGCTCGATGTCGCTGGAAGCGTCGTAACTCAATGACAAATCGTACGTATGACATGTTGATAAAACGGCTCCCTGGTTCTTTGGCAAATATCACACTAACAAGTATTTAGAAGCACTTTATACACATAAGCTTCTTATTTACAAAAAAGAACCATTATTCTTCATAGAAAGATACAGTAAGTTTACTTTATTTTTTTCCCCCCAAATGTATTAAAACAGCGCTGTTTAAAAAATGGCTGGAAAAGTAAAAAAAAAAATAGTGAAAAATTAAATGTCATTATAATTCCAAACTTGTTATTCTGTATTTTTTGCTTATTGAAACAGAGTACAGAACTGAAAAGATTTTTGAAATCAGTAAACTGGTTGCTGAGATATTGTCATTTGAAAAATGGCAAGTGAAGTTAATAAAAATGTAAAGAATTTAAGTTCATAAAAAGTCCCAACTGGTTGATCCATATATTTGTACAGTCTTTACAGTGATCAAAATCAATCAAGTTATACTCATATGTGGCAGAATAAAAATTTGACGGAGCTTTATTCACCAACATTAAATAAATCACAAGAATTTTAATTGATGTGCTTAAAATACAATTATTACTGTTTCTTATTATTTAAATGTGCCTTTCTGTTAAAATACATGTTGAAGCATCAAATATAAGTGCTTTAGAACTTGTGGTATCGCATAAAGATAAAAAATTCATATTTTTAAGAAAGTGTGTCACACTCCTTACAATCATATAAGTGCATTGTACTCAAAAATGTTTCACTAAGGCCATTCCTGTTTGTCACAATTTAACAAAATATGACATAGACTTCTAGGAAAAACATGCTCTTGTTTTCTTGTAAAGGATATGTGAACAGAATATTGCAATATGTGCATAATGTCACACTCCTGACAAATTTAGCTTACATTTTCTGAAGGAAGATGCAGACAAATGTAATTTTTAATAGAGGTTATTATATTCTAATTATTGCATCTAGAAACAAAAAAATTAATGATACACCAAACATTTCTTATGTACTTTTAATCTTTAAAGTCCTATAAATTTATAAAGCAAAGATGTATTAATTTTTTTGAGGTATTTTCTAATCTACCACGCTTGACTTTATAGCATAAATTTCGATTATTTTAAGTATAATATGCTTAATTTCATCATTATTTAATACCTAATAAATGCACCTTTTACTAAAACAACACTAAAACTTGTCTTTATTCAAGCTTTTTGTTAAATAATGGTCTAAACAAATGTGATTTTAAAAGTGTCACACTTTTTTGTCACACTCCTGACGTTTTTTGTCCATTAATTTATTTTAATATTTTTTACGGATGGTGCTATTTTGATGAAACTTCAAAAATGTCTAAAGGGCATGATGAGACACCTTTGCAAAGTTACTGTAGGAAAATGGAAGTAAGTGTTTGTTGTACATTTTTATAACACGAAAACCCAAACCAGCCATTTTTTAAACAGCCCATCAACATGTTTGAATGCAATTAGCACTGCAAATCAAGAAAAATGAACAATATTGAATAAGTTTGACACTTCTTTATTAGTTTTGGATATCTAACTAATGAAATCAGTATTTTTCAAAGATACTATGAATTTACATTTCAGGCATGATAACAGCTCCATTTTAAAGGAAAACAAAAAGCACTGTCTGCATACCACTGCACACAAATCTTGGAATTCCAATACAAATTCAATCTTTAAAGCAGAATAGAACAATAGTCATTAATTTTTCATTCTTAGTTTTCAGTGGCCCTGTCATATCTCCAGTGCTGCTTCCTGAACATCAACTTCAGTACCAACACCATCGAAGGAAGATGTCTGAAACACAAACAAGCAAAACACTTCTAAATACCCTAGCATACACTTTTCTTAACTAAAGAGGTGGAGGGATGTTGTTACTTGTGTTTGCTATGGTGGAGGGATATTGTTACTTGTGTTTGCTATCTATTATATTCAGGAAAAAATTTCAGCACCTTCTTGTCCAAAGCTTTTGAATTATATAAAAATTATAAGTTAATATTAAAAAAGAAGTAAATTTAAACTTGCAGGAATGTCTTACATTAAATGCAATTTCTCTAAATGTGAACATGTTATTTAACATGTTATTAACGGGTTTTCCAAATCAATGCTGCTCCAGGTTTTCCAAATCAATGATGCTAGTGCCATCAAACAGGTCTTTGTCAGAGGTGTAGCCTGGTTACTGAGTCTGTGTATCACGGACTTCACTGTCCGACGGGCAACTGTCACTGATTTCAACCACTGAAAACACTAGATGACACTCTGCCTCTGGTTGCTGGGTTTCACAATCACTCATACTGATGACAGAAAAAAAACTCAGTCTATATGAAGCTCAATCATTCATTTATTTAAAATTAAATCACAGAATAAAGGAATACTGTAATCAGTATTGACTATTTATTTATAAGTAATGTATGTTGTGTCCTATTTATTTACCCAATGTTAACAAAGTCAAAGAAAATATAAAATTAGTCAAAGAAAATATAAAATGGGTATCAGTAAACGAGAAAATAGAAAACTCTTTCAAAACAATCATTTATTTTCAATGCCATACCTATTTATATCGGAAAAGTGTGAAAGAAACCCGAACAGAAAGTAGAAATTCTCGTTACATATACATCGGAAAACGGTTAATTTTTACCCGCTTCGTTTCCCCCAAATAATTTATCCTACTGACAAATTCAAGGCAATACATACATTTTCTTTCAAACTATTGATGTTATTCAATCAATAACCAGTCATTTGTCAATTCAAACCTAATATCACGGTGTGGAACCGGACACCGAATATAACCGCGTTAATGAGTCAAAACAGAGTTTTTATAAGTTACCAGAGGTAAGAAAAATTCAATTTCTAAGCTATGTTTAATTTTGTGTTTTTCTTAATAAAGACCTAATATCATATAAGTACATGTATCAACCAATAAAACAATATTTGTTCAATTATCGGTCAAAATCCACCGTTGCTCACGGAAGAAATTGACGTCCATTGACGCATGCGCACTTGCAAGAGCTACTTCCGTTGAGGTTCTAGCTACCTTTTAAATTTAAATTATACAAAAGTAAGTTATGCATGTCAAGAATCGTCACTCTCACAAAATACAGCCTCCCCACGCAGTGAAAAAGAAGAGAAAAAGAGAGCAGCTATAAGTATGTCAAATTCAAATAAGACACCACAAACAATTAACGGAATTGAGAACCCTTGGGGAACGGTCAGTGGCAAAATAATTTAAACCAGGTTCTAAGGTGTACCAACCTCACACGTGCCCCAACAGGTTCTCATATCAATACACAAGTACAGGTTGTCTTGGTTATATAACTCCAACCCCTCCTTCAGCTCAACAATTTTGCATGCAAAAGCAAACAATCACATTAAACATAAGAATCTAATAGCATTGCAAAGCCAAATGATCTTACCGAGACCAGAGCTAACACTTGCCCCAACAGGTTCTCATATCAACTCGCAAGTACAAGTTTTAACTGTCTTGGTGAAATAACTCCAACCCACCCATCAGCTCAACAATATTGCACACAAAAGCACACAAACGTATAAAACATTAGAAACTAATGGCATTGCAAAGCCAAAGGAGTTGGTTCTCGATGACTTTACCAAGGCCCGAGTCCCCTTTTCCGGTTTTATAACGGACATTAATTTGATTTAGAGTAAGCTTAATCAAAACGAGTCTAATGTTTTGGTATTAAATATCCATTCTTATGGAATTTAACAAATTCGGGAATTATAGTCTTTACATTATCGTTAAACCGGGGAGTTCGGCGGACATGGAACCTTCAATGCGGTATTTTGCAGATTAATTCCATTCCATGTTTAGAAGAGTATGGTCCCCAGACAAAAAATGGGTTTGCCATTAAAAAGGAAAACAATTGGCGTAACTAAACAGAATAGAATTTCGACAGGGGATCTAAGAATATAAATCCTGAATTTCACAGACAATGCCACAGGCAAAATTTAAGAAAATAGCATTATCTTATTATATCATGTGTTACCTTTTTGATATTGCGCGTTATTCCAAATTGAACATTACGTCAAATTGTTTACAACGCGGTGATTTAAAGTTAACAACCTAAGTAACAAAAACTGCCACATTGATGATTTTTAATGGAATTGACGTGGTGGCGTCTTGTCTGTGAAACCGATTTGAATAATTAAAAACGGTGCCCGGCAGCATGCAATGCATGGGTTTCTATGGTTGCAGATAGAATATCTTGGCTACATATGTGGTCTATGAGACTTGTGTGTTGTTTACATACTATGCTCACCTCGTGTTGTGCCGGATATGAATTGTAGTAAATAAGTGTTTTTCAGCAAAATTCCTCGAACATCCCAAATAGCCCTGAGCCCTCGTATCTGTATGATCAATTATAGTTGAACTAGATCACTCTCGTCATTCAACTATTTTGGTTTTGAAATCCATCGTCATCTATCACCAGCTATATCTCATTGACATTCTCGATTAATGACAACTACAATCTTCGCTCTTCAACTCGGATTGTCGACACGATGCTTTCCTTCGTTCCCTAACATGGATCAGACCTATTAACACCACAGCTGACCTTAACCTTGAGCCGGCCTGGTTTGAACATGAGTTCTGCAAATAGGAGTTTAAAAATTTAAAGAGCTTAAACGAAATTCATGGTTCAAACCTTTAAACACCACTGGTTACCTTGACTTTGACCCGGCCAGGTTGAAACATGGATTCTTCCATCGTCTCGATGGGTTGAACACTTGAACAAAGTTTCATGAAATTCATTCTAGGGGTTAAGAAGTTATGGAGCGGACACTAAATACATGGTTAAACCGTTAAATACCACTGGTGACTTGGACTTCGAGTCAGACAGGTTGGAACATGGGTTACGCATATCGTCTTGATGGGATGAACACTTGGCCTGAGTTTCAAGAAATTCCTTTAAGTTGTTTAGGAGCGAACACGAAATACATGGTATAAAAAGGTGAAATATGCATATCAGGAATCGCCACATTCAGAAAAAACAGCCTCCCCACACAGTCAAGAAGAAGAGAGGGAGAGAGCATGGTTAATAAAATGATCAGTTTCAAAAGAGACACCACTAACAATTAACAAAAAATGAGAACCCGAGGGGTTACCGCCTTGGAACGGTCAGTGGCAAATCAAATTGCCACTGGGGGTTTAAACCAGGTTCTAGGGTGCACCAACCTCACACTTGCCCCAACAGGTTCTCATATCACAAAACAAATACAAGTTGTCTTGGTGAAACAACTCCAACCTACTTATTGGCTCGACAATGTTGTATGCAAAAGCACACGAACAAATAAAACATAAGAATTTAATAGCATTGCAAAGCCAAAGGCGGGTACTCAATGATCTTACCGAGACCAGAGCTCCTGGACTAAAATCAGCAAGAACACGATGACAGGTATAAAAGAAACAAATCGAGCTTCTAGGTTCTTTTAAGAAAAGATTTCCCCATAAACCTTCATAAACTCTTAAACCCCTGCCACCGTCGTGCAAGCAAAGAGGTAAGCATAATGATCAACTGTAGAAGGGTTAATCACCAGGCATGCAGAGCGCTGTAAAATATCATGTTGGTAACCTTTCTTTTTAAATTAACAGATGGTTTTTACGAATAACCGGGAGAAATTAACATTGCCCTTTATCTTCTTAAGTTTATAAATTAAATCTCCATAAAAAACTGGCTGTGAAATAATATAAATATAAATATAAGGCATCAACACACTCAGAAAACACAGACTCACCACGCAACGAAAAGTACAGTAAGGAAACAGAGCATGTTTTTTTTTATACAAGAATATCTATTTCAAATTAGACTATGTCAGGGATAGTATGCAATTATTTGTGCGACGTCTTGGCACCACGTCGTGGTTGGTGTACTTTTATGTTGACTTCATTGTTATGTTTATGTTCATATTAACGCTTGAGACTAAAAAAACGTAAGGTCGAACCTTACTAAACACTTAAAATTCTTAAAATTATCACTTAACTCATAAACTGTAAGATTTTTGGTGCCGTTACAAATCCTAAAAATGAATCTCCAGAACTTAATTTCTTTGCGTGACGTACACAAAAGAATAATCTATCATCATTTGGAGAAAATTATGGACGAAAGGCACATTCTTACCTTGCAAACATTTTGATATTCATTCGAATCCACAAACTATAACGTTTGTTTGATATACAGAAATGTAGCTTTTTGATGTTGGAACCCCTCATCACAGCACAATTATTATATGTACGCCGCAAAATGTCGTATCCGTTTAACGTCATTGCTACAGAAGTTGTAGACTGTATAAAAGAACATACAACACGTTATTAGAAATCGCGCAAAGCAGTTACGTCTCGTGATAGGCCAGTACTGGACAAGATGGCGGCGGGAATATCTGAACAGTAATTAATGGAAATTTTTTATATTTATAGTCATAAAGTTCTCTGTGATATTGTGACTAAAGTGACTAAAGTTATCAGTGATATTGTGACTTTAAAGCGATTTGTTTCATTCAATATGCACGACAACACTAACATACCTATTCTAGTTTCAGAGACACTTCGTGAAATTACTAATTGCTATTTTGTGTGGTACATAGTGAATTTAACAAGAGACTTTATACTTAGAAAATATGAGATACGTTTATATTACATTTCGTTGCCCCGAGTATGTCAGAGAAAGTATGCTATTATTTGCGTGACGTCTTGGCGCCAGGTCGTAGTTGACGTAATTTTACGTTGACATCATTATTATGTTTATGTTAATATTAACCATTGCGACTAAATAAAAAAAAGTTCGAACGTGACACAACGCTTGCAGATTTTACTAAACCATTACACTATACGATACACCACAATGAAAGAAAAAGAGAACCCTTGGGGTTACCACCTTGGAACGGTCAGTAGCAAAACAATTTGCCATTGAATGTTTAAATCAAGTTAAATTAGGTTCTAGGGTGCACCGTCCTACACTTTTCCCAGTAGCTTCTAATTTGACCAAACAAGTACAAGTTGTTTGGTGAAATAACTGTTACCCACCCAACAGCTCAACCATGTTGCTTGCAAAGCACAAAAACATATTCATGAAGCTTATAATTTTGCAAAGCAAAAGGGCGGTACTATATGATCTTTCCGAGACCAGATCACCTGGAGTACATTCAGCAAGAACATGATGGCATGGATAAAAGAAACAAATCGAGCTTCTATGTTCTTTTCCCATTATTAACTCTCAATACCTGCGTGAAACCAAGGAGGAGAGCATAACGATTCATTGTTGATGATGTTCACCAGGTATGCTGTAGAATATCATGTTGGTAACCGTTCTTTTTAAATTTAAAGATGGTTTTTACGAATAACGTGGAGAAACTAATATTGCATTTTATTTTCTTAAGTTTATAAATTCAATCACCATCAAAAACTGGCTGTGAAATACCTTGTTGCAATTGTGATTTTAAAGTGTAACTTTTTAAAATTTCAACTGGGTATCAGAGTGTAACGATGCTTTTAACAAGTTTAAACACAATTTAAATAGTATTACAATTACTCTTAATTAAAACGTTTCAGCCATTGGCTTTCTTTAGTTGATATTGTCACAAAAAGTCTACATTTTGTTCCTTATACATCAAATATACAGGAAGTTATGTTTCCTGTGTATGTGATGGATAAAAAAAGTCGACTTTGTTTGTAATATTTATGTGACGTAATCGACGTCACCACTGACCTCTGACTTCGCGCTATTCCCACAAACGAATTTTGGCGTCAAAATTTCTGTTCAGTCATTTCAACTCAACAGATGTTGGTAAGTTATATTATATCAACAATCATGTTGTTGTTGGCAATTGATGATTGGATGAGGATGGTGATGATGATTATGGAGTTTGTGACGATGGTAATGATGAAAATGGTACTGAAGAAGGTGATGATAATGATGATGAGTTGGTGACGACGATGATAATGATGATGACATGGCTGTGATGGTGATGATCATGATATTAAATGAACCAAGTTTGACCAAGTATTACCTATCCTATCTATAATTGTAAATGTAATGAGGATGAGTATTTAAAAGATATATACAACATGTTTTTTTCGATTTATGATGTTTTGCTGATAATGATTTTTAAGTTTGAAAAAATGGTGAAATATTTTTAATTTGTTGTATTTGCGAATAAAAACTGGAGAAGAACAAAAACAGGAAGTATAAAGGTCTGTGCTCGCAAAAAAGTACAAAATAAACAGCTCTCATAACATGCATAACAGGGACATGATCGTCAATGTTAAACCAGATGGAAACTGTTTTTATAGGTGTTTATCGAGGTACATATTTGGAAATGAATCTAGACACAACGAAGAACGAGAAAAACTTATCCTATACTCTCATGCTTAAAGAAAAATGTATTGACGGCGATATTGAAGAACACATGACAAACCAGATGATGACTGACAGTAAAATAACATCGTGGGCTTCCGAAGCTGAGTGCAGCAGCTAACCTTTGTAAGATAAATATTCATGTTGAGAATGTGAATGCTGCTAGCGATAGGGAAATTTTAATATTTGAAAGTGACCAAACGGGCAAACATGATCATAGACATGCAATGAAACATAGATGTCAAATACTATTTGGTTGAAAAAGCTCATAACACACTGGCCAAGAAGTCTCCTTGTAGACAGTTTATTGAAACCAGAGCCAGACTGGTTTGATTTCACTGACACTCTAAACTGTAATAAAAGCGAAGCTGGTAATAAAGTAGACAATACCGCTCAGGCTAGCACGGAAAAAAGAGACGCAATGCTCCTAAGAAAAGTGAATGTTATGAATCAGAACTAAGATCTGAGAGAAAGACACATCTGAAGCAAGGTATTAATACAACCAGTGTCGAAAATGATGACGTTAATAATCAAAAAGAGTAACAAATTAAGTATACAATACTCCACATAGCGGTGAAAAAAATAGATGAAAAGGGAACGTTGAAAGCAACCGAAAACGACAAATATGAAAATATTGTAGGCTCGGTTTGATTAAAACAGAAATAGCTCATAAAAGGAAGTCAAAAACAAATCTGTTAATACTGTTTTAAACAAGGTATTGTCCCAAGCAGAATTGTCAGTACGTACTAGAGAAGGGTTTTTCGTTTGTGCCTTCTGCTAACATCATAGATATAACAAAACTTCACGGTGATCTTATCGAATGGGAGACACGTATGCGATTAATAGAGTACTTTTTAAGAAAGAAAACAAGGACGGCAAAATAGAAAGAATGGCAAAAGAAGGAAAGCAGTTTTAGTCCAGAACAAGGAAGAGATAACTGCTAATTGTGAAAATTTACCCATCTATCCCTCCAGATGACAGATTCAAAGAATGTTAAAGACCTTATAAACACGAAAATGCAAAACAAATGGTATGGAACGTTTAATGAAACATGAAAAACTGAAAATGATTCATAAATGATGGGTTTGAGATATGGGAACATTGGGCACAGGAACTGATAAAATTCCAACAAAATGCTAATTCAATCCAAAACAAGATTAAAGTTGAACTAAGATGAGATATTAACAAAATAGAATTCCTTGACACAATGGTAATAAAAGACCATGATGGATTCCTTTACACAGACTTGAACTTAAGCCAACTGATAAGCTCCAGTACCTGCAGTTTAAATCAAGCCATGAAAACAGCATGAAGAGGTCACTACCGTATGGTCATGGAATACGCATAAGAAGGATATGTTCTAAAGAAAGTGACTGTCAACAACACAGATAGACAGGACAGGAGCTTTAAATACAGCTACGCGAAAGAGGGAATAAGTGTCAACTATATTGAAAGCCAGCTGACCAAAGTTGATAAGTTAGACTGAATAGATCTATTAAAATACAGACAAAAGAAAAACAGACAAGACGCATGGCTAGCAATGGTCGTTACATTCAAACAACTTCCAAATATTCCCGAAATAATCAACAAACATATGAAAATACTGTATAAATCCGCGGAGATGCAACACGTATTCAGCGCTCAGCTAATAGTGTCCTTCCGTTGAGATACCAATATAGAAGATTTACTTGTACATGGGAAACTCGCAATATTTCACAAATGTGATACATAGTTTACCTGTCATGACTGTAAAATTATTTAGAAACTGTAAGATCAATAACAGAAAGACACAAGGAACACGAAGCAAATATCCGACTGAAAAGTTACAAAGCGGTACCAAACCATTTTCTTCAGGAGAATCACTCTGAATACAGTGTAGGTATGGTCATTTTGGAAAGAATACGTGACAAATCCAAATACTATCATAAGCTTCGGGAGATAACTTGAACCAAACAGTAAGGAACGGAATTACCAGATGCATCAACACAAAAACTGAACTTGGCGTATTGTGGAATAGAGCTTAGTCCGAAATTATTGATTAATACTATTTGTTAACAAATACATTGTATTTAAATTACGTTTTACAGTCATCCCAATTTTTTTAAAAAGATGCACAAAACATAATGTAATGTTTCTTTCATTCTTTCGTAATCATTATCACTATCATCATCATCAATAGCCTCGTCCCATGGAGCGACTCGTATAACCCGGACTTGGCTTCGATGAATTTCGCGCTCTTTCCGCGTTATAAGAATGAGCGGCGTGGGAAACACTTATGACTTGGATCATCTTCGAACGTCAGTGCGCACAGTGCTTGGTGTTTAAGAGGAAGCTTGGTTTAGAGACACTCAGGAAGGAAGTTGCACGCCATCGTAAATGCATTGACCGTGCTGGGAGTATTTTGAGATGCTGTGAAGTGTGGGACAAAAATAACGTTAATCTGGCGCTACTACTTTAATTGTAACTTTGCGTTTGTTCAATTTTTTAGCTCACCTGAGCACGAAGTGCTCATGGCGAGCTTTTGTGATCGCCTGATGTCCGTCGTCCGTCCGTGCGTCGTCAACTTTTTCTTCAAACGACTTCTTCTGAACTCCTGGGCCAATCTTGCTGAAACTTGGCAGGAATGTTACTTGCATGAAGCTTTAATTGTTCAAATGGTTCCAGTCCATTGCCTATCTAGGTCACAGAGGATAAAAATAGATTTTGAACATGAAATTTTTAAAAATCTTCTTCTCTGAAACCGTAAGGCCTAGAACTTTGATATTTGGTGTGTAGCATCACCTAGTGGTCCTCTACCAAGATTGTTCAAATTATAGCCCTGGGGTCAAAATTGGCCCCGCCCGGGTGGGGTCATGTGTTTTCCTTATAAATATATGGCAAAAACTTAAAAAATCTTCTTCTCCAAAACCGCTATGGCTAGAAGTTAGATATTTGGCATGAAACATTGTCTAATGGACCTCTAACAAAGTTGTTCAAATTATGGCCCTGGGGTCAAAATTTGCCCCGCCCCAGAGGTCATGGGCTTTCCTTATATCAATTTATAGCAAAAACTTAAAAAATCTGCTTCTCTGAAACTGTAAGGCCTAGAACTTTGATATTTGGTGTGTAGCATCACCTAGTGGTCCTCTACCAAGATTGTTCAAATTATAGCCCTGGGGTCAAAATTGGCCCCGCCCGGGTGGGGTCATGTGTTTTCCTTATAAATATATAGCAAAAACTTAAAAAATCTTCTTCTCCAAAACCGCAATAGCCAGATGTTAGATATTTGGCATGAAACATTGTCTAATGGACCTCTAACAAAGTTATTCAAATTATGGCCCTGGGGTCAAAATTTGCCCCGCCCCAGAGGTCATGGGTTTTCCTTATATCAATATATAGCAAAAACTTAAAAAATCTTCTTCTCTGAAACTGTAAGGCCTAGAACTTTTATATTTGGTGTGTAGTATCACCTAGTGGTCCTCTACTAAGATTGTTAAAATTATAGCCCTGGGTTCAAAATTTGCCCCGCCCCAGAGGTCATGGGTTTTCCTTATATCAATATATAGCAAAAACTTAAAAAATCTCCTTCTCCGAAACCGCAATGGCCAGAGGTTAGATATTTGGCATGAAACATTGCCTAATGGACCTCTAACAAAGTTGTTCAAATTATGGCCATGGGGTCAAAATTTGCCCCGCCCCAGAGGTCATGGGTTTTCCTTATATCAGTATATAGCAAAAACTTAAAACATCTTCTTTTCCGAAACCGCAATGGCCAGAGGTTAGATATTTGACATGAAACATTGTCTAATAGACCTCTAACAAAGTTGTTCAAATTATGGCCCTGGGGTCAAAATTTGCCCCGCCCCAGAGGTCATGGGTTTTCCTTATATCAATATATTGCAAAAACTTAAAAAATCTCCTTCTCCGAAACCGCAATGGCCAGAGGTTAGATATTTGGCATGAAACATTGTCTAATGGACCTCTAACAAAGTTGTTCAAATTATGGCCCTGGGTTCAAAATTTGCCCCTCCCCAGAGGTCATAGGTTTTCCTTATATCAGTATATAGCAAAAACTTAAAAAATCTTCTTCTCCAAAACCGCAATAGCCAGATGTTAGATATTTGGCATGAAACATTGTCTAATGGACCTCTAACAAAGTTATTCAAATTATGGCCCTGGGGTCAAAATTTGCCCCGCCCCAGAGGTCATGGGTTTTCCTTATATCAATATATAGCAAAAACTTAAAAAATCTTCTTCTCTGGAACTGTAAGGCCTAGAACTTTGATATTTGGTGTGTAGCATCACCTAGTGGTCCTCTACTAAGATTGTTAAAATTATAGCCCTGGGTTCAAAATTTGCCCCGCCCCAGAGGTCATGGGTTTTCCTTATATCAATATATAGCAAAAACTTAAAAAATCTCCTTCTCCGAAACCGCAATGGCCAGAGGTTAGATATTTGGCATGAAACATTGCCTAATGGACCTCTAACAAAGTTGTTCAAATTATGGCCATGGGGTCAAAATTTGCCCCGCCCCAGAGGTCATGGGTTTTCCTTATATCAGTATATAGCAAAAACTTAAAACATCTTCTTTTCCGAAACCGCAATGGCCAGAGGTTAGATATTTGACATGAAACATTGTCTAATAGACCTCTAACAAAGTTGTTCAAATTATGGCTCTGGGGTCAAAATTTGCCCCGCCCCAGAGGTCATGGGTTTTCCTTATATCAATATATTGCAAAAACTTAAAAAATCTCCTTCTCCGAAACCGCAATGGCCAGAGGTTAGATATTTGGCATGAAACATTGTCTAATGGACCTCTAACAAAGTTGTTCAAATTATGGCCCTGGGTTCAAAATTTGCCCCTCCCCAGAGGTAATAGGTTTTCCTTATATCAGTATATAGCAAAAACTTAAAAAATCTTCTTCTCCGAAACCGCAATGGCTAGAGGTTAGATATTTGGCATGAAACATTGTCTAATGGACCTCTAACAAAGTTGTTCAAATTATGGCCCTTGGGTCAAAATTGGCCCCGCCACAGGGGTCGCCCATTTTACATAGAATTATATAGGAAAAATCTTGTAAAAGTCTTCTTCTCTAGAACCATAACATATAGAGCTTAGAATTTTTACATGTAACATCACTTTGTGGACCTTTACCACGTTTATACATATCATGACCCCAGGCTCGAATTGGCCCCACCCAGGGGCTTATCAATTTTTACATAGAGCTAAATAGTAAGAACTGAAGACATGTAGAATGTTTGCTAGTGTCAAACTACACCCCTTGTTCTCTGAAACTAATGCGACTAGACCTTAGATATTTCGTGTTGAGTATTGTAAAGAGACCCTTTACCAGCATTATTTAAATGTTGGCCCTGGGGTAAAGCTGAAAGTACTTTTGTACTCGGGTGAGCGATACAGGGCCATCATGGCCCTCGTTTTGTAAAATTTTACATGGGGGTTAAAGATGCTTAGCTGATTTTAATGATATAAAATGTTTTGAAATCATGTTTTGAAATCAGATAAGAAATAGTTTATTTTTTCACTTGTCCACGAACTTTACGAACACACGTCGTGTGTGCAAAACCGAACAGAACATCGAGTTTAATGAAATGTTAACGTTAAAATTATATATATAATTGCTCTTTTAACATTTGTTGATTAACAAAGAAATTAATTACAGACATAGACTTTTATAGCATTGTAATTTTACAGATATATATATATATATATATATATATATATATATATATATATATATATATATATATATATATATATATATATATATATATATATATATATATATATATAATGTTTATGACACGACAAACTGATAAATGAGTCCTGTTTTCTCCAAGAAGTAATTGTTAACTGTTTCTCTGGCCTTAAGTTTCCACTCTCCCTCCTTTTCTAGGTTTTGCATGAATGGCTCTAGCTTGTCTTTGTATTCGGGTACTAAGAGGTATTCTTCTCTCATCACTATACAGATGATACCACCTGAAATGAAAAAAAAAATCAAAAACGCATTCAGTTAAAACAGCATAAAAATAAACAACACTTTAAGACTACATACTGTTAATCTTCACTCAACAGCTCGATTATCGCCTTGCTCTTGTATCCAATTTGTTGTTATCTACAGTTACGTTTTGAATAGAGAAGAGAGCATGGATATACAATGATCAGTTTTAAAAAAGACGCCAAAAACAGTGAGAGTCCGAGGGTTTACCGCCTTTGAACGGGCGATGGGGTTAAACCAGGTACTACGGTGCACCAACCTTACACTTGAAATACAATTTCCTTGTTATTTCAGTCATAAATTCTGTTGATTCAAACAACTATGAATATGCCGATGCGTTTTCATGAAAAATGTACAAAATGTAGTCAAAAATTCCACATAGTAAAAGGCTTAAAGCCATACTGTCTCCCTTTATGAGATAGTGAGCAAAGTGACCGTACATTCGGTGGTTCGTCTTACTCGTGGGGGTAAGATGATTTTTGAAGCAATGGCGAAACCGCGAGGAATACCGAGTTGGAATAAATTAAAATACTTGTCAAAGATTCCTTTCGAAATATAGTAAAAATATTTATTTGAGGACAATCTTATGTATGGTACCGCTGTTAGCCAGCTGAAGTTACAATATATTTTTCAGACAGTAACATATGGTACCGCTATTTACCAGATAAAGTAACATTTGCGGACAATGTCACGTATGATACTTATGCTCACCGGCATTGTAACGTATGGTAACGTATGGAAAGTAATGAGCACGTATAAACCAAGTTACCTTGCTTTACAACTCTGATCATTTCTGGTAAAGCTGCAACTGGTATATGTCCTTCTCCGAACCCGCCCGAGACAGCAAGACCGTCATAGGTTCCTGAAAGTAAAAACGTATTCTTCGTTTCTGAAGCATTTCCGCCGTGTAAGACAAAAGAGATGGATATTATGTCAGTCTACAGTTTGCTTGTTTTTCTTGTGAATATTGTGTCAATGTACAGTCTGCTTGAGTGCCTTGATACCGCATATTGACATAATGTACATACTGACTTCATGTCCTTTCTCTTTGAAAACAAAACTGAATACGCTGAGCTAGAACTTGTTAATCGGTAATGTGAAGTGTTTAAAACGAGAATGGCGAATGAATATAAATTCTATGATCATGTGTAATGCATATTTTATTTATGAATACTATTTATTTATTAATACCACTATTCACTTTGTCTACAACAAAATGTGATTATTATTCAGTGTCAGATGTCGCTTAAATTTGCATTTTCTTTGAAACAGGAGATTTTTAATGGTTATCAATTGGTCTCAGATTGGAACATTTGCCTAGAGAACTGATATTCAAAAAGTTGATTGATTGTGATTTTCTTAGTCGATTGATTTGTGTGTAATGCGTGGAATCTAGACAGCTAGTGTTGAGTTTATTCTGCTTAGTTGCACGACCAGATTTGTCTCAAAGAACATTAATTTGCTCTTTCAGATGTAAGAAAGGTTTTGCGCAAATACATTAATAGTTTACAGTTTTGTGTGTTGTCAGTTAATGAATTACTGTTGGGTCTCTCCGACGTTTAGTATAATAAGTTTTAGCACTTTGTTTTTACGAACATTTCTGTTCTTTTCAAATATTTACCCATATTTACCCATAGTTATTCATCCGTAATCGTTAATAAAATATTTATTTTTAATGTCTAAAACGGAATCTAAATATAAACCGTTTAATCGTGTTATGAGCGAGGTGGAGTTTTGTTTTTAAACATGTATGGAATGTTAAAATAAAAAGTAAATATGCAGCTTTCTTTGGTTAAGTACTTGTTAAGATAAACCTACGCAAACCATACCCTCTTTTTTTCAGAAATAACGTTAAAATGAAATCACGCAACTGACAACAATTGTCATATAGAATACAGTCAAGTCTGACTTCAAATGCTACTCGGGAACAGACAAAAGTGGTCATTGCGGGCCATTTGTCTTTCCTCACGGGTGAAATTGTAGTTTTTATGCCCCCGCCATGTAATGGCGGAAGGGCATATAGTGTTCACCCTGGCTGTGTGTGGGTGTGTCAGTTTGTCAGTGTGTCAGTGTGTCAGTGTGTGTGTATGTTCGAAAATCTTGTCCGCTCTGTAACTTTGTTATTTCTTATTGGATTTTAAAATAACTTGGTATGAATGTTCACCATATCAAGACGGTGTGTCGCGTACAATACCCATGCCTGTAGGTCCAAGGTCAAGGTCACTGTTACTAAAAATAGAATTTGTTTGGAAAAACCTTGTCCGCTCTGTTACTTTGTTATTTCTTAATGGATTTTAAAATAACTTGGTATGATTGTTCACCATATCAAGACGGTGTGTCGCGTACAATACCCATGCCCGTAGGTCCAAGGTCAAGGTCACTGTTACTAAAAATAGAATTTTCTTGTCCGGGCTGTAACTTCCTTATGAATAGAGGGATTTCAAAATAACTTGGCACATATGTTCACCATGACAAGGCGATGTGTCGCGTACAACACCCATGCCTGTAGGTCCAAGGTCAAGGTCACTGTTACTAAAAATAGAATTTGTTTGGAAAAACCTTGTCCGCTCTGTTACTTTGTTATTTCTTAATGGATTTTAAAATAACTTGGTATGATTGTTCACCATATCAAGACGGTGTGTCGCGTACAATACCCATGCCCGTAGGTCCAAGGTCAAGGTCACTGTTACTAAAAATAGAATTTTCTTGTCCGGGCTGTAACTTCCTTATGAATAGAGGGATTTCAAAATAACTTGGCACAAATGTTTACCATGACAAGGCGATGTGTCGCGTACAACACCCATGCCTGTAGGTCCAAGGTCAAGGTCACTGTTACTAAAAATAGAATTTGTTTGGAAAAACCTTGTCCGCTCTGTTACTTTGTTATTTCTTAATGGATTTTAAAATAACTTGGTATAAATATTCACCATATCAAGACGGTGTGTTGCGTACAATACCCATGCCTATAGGTCCAAGGTCACTGTTACTAAAAATAGAATTTTCTTGTCCGGGCTGTAACTTTCTTATGAATGGTGGGATTTCAAAATAACCTGGCACAAATGTTCACCATGACAAGGCGGTGTGTCTCATACAACACCCATGCCTGTAGGTCCAAGGTCAAGGTCACTGTTTCTAAAAATACAATTTTCTTGTCTGGGCCGTGAGTTTGTTATTACTTAATGGATTTTAAAATAACTTGGTTTAAATGTTCACCATGACAAACATGCGTAGCGTGGGCATCCGTGTCCTATGGACACATTTCTAGTTTATTAGTGGGATAAAATGTTGTCTTAATGACAGGTTGTCTGTATTTACAGGTGGTTTGAGCACATGTTAGACTGTACTCCTTCGGACTGTTAACTCTACTATCAATCATCCGGTACTAGACTGTGTATAGATGTTTTCTTATCACATATATGTTCATATCTTGTTCTATATTTCTTATACAGTCAAATGTTTTTATTTATGTTATCTGTTTCAATAAGATCGTATGAGTTAATCACTCTGCAAGCAAATAATCATATTGTCGTTACCGTGCCGTAGTTGTTAACGCATCATTTATCATTTTCGCGCTGACCTCCGTAACTTTTTTCGTGTTCTCTTCATTTGTTCTATGTATTTGATTAAATTTAATCGAATTTTAAATACTTTATCATACTAACCATCGGCACAAGGGACAGGTGTGTCAGTGCCTATAAAGTCGTTGATAAAGTTGGTGTAAACTCCTCTCTCTCTTGCTTTATTCAACATTCCTTCGGATGGGTCCAATGCATCAATATTTCGAAAACCAAGATTCCATAACTGAAAGTACACGGTAGTGTATGGTCTCATCATTTTTAATTCTCAGATGGACCGAATTACAGGGGCGAAACCTAAAACACGAGGAGTTGTATGTAGACGACTTTAGTAACGGTTGTATTTATGCATGGTGAAATAGATATAAAGCCCCCATTTGAAGTACAAATGTAATTTGATTGGCTAATAAGGCAGGGCCAAAAAAGATTTCAGTAAAAACTGAAACTGATAAAATGTACTGATTTATACAGATGTTATTTATTAAGTATAATTAAGTATTAAATTTGAAATGTACATGCATTTTTTTTTAAATAATTGTCAATAAATAAGTGATTCGACATTGGCCCTGTTATTTGTTCATGGGTCAGTCGTATTGGTCCTCCGCCTTCGGCCAATATCAAATCACTTATTTATTAACATATAATAATAGTAACTTGCCGCCAAGTATGTTAAATCTTTTCAGCTGTTAACAAGTATCCAATGTAAGCTGTCATTGAAGCAAATTGTTACGGTTTTGTCCACGACTCAGTATTGTTTTTAAAGTCGTCTACATACAACTCATGTAACAGAGTTTCACATTAAATATTTACAACTTACTTTTTTTTCTAAAATTAGAATATTAGGTTTTGAAAAAATAAACACTCTTGAGTTCCATTGGCAATATTAATGTTTATCTCGTTTTATATCCAAAAAAACTATCAATGGCAACATTAATGTTTATTTCATAAATATCCAAAAATGTCAATATCGCCACAAAGATCCTTACTTTTATCTATTTTTATCTAAATGATTTTGCAAGTGTCGCTCATATGTAAAGAACCAAACATTCCGAGAGAAAGTGTAACGTAAATATCTTTACTTTCCAAATCTTAAATTAGCTTGTAGTTCACTGGTACGCAATTTCAGCAAATATCCCTAGCCACTAGGACGTGAGTAAACCCTTGATGACAGTGATCATTTCACAAATATAAATGCGTCTATAAAGATTTCACAACAAGCAATTACCTCTTGACCCAAACGTCCTGTACCTGCCGCTACGTCAAGGATTCGCACTGAAGCTCTGTCGTTGGTTTCAAAATTGGATGCCAAAGCATGGGCTGCATATACAGGTCCTGTATATCGTGAAGGATTTAAGTGCTGAAACGATAAGACCAATCATTGAAAATGTCAGATTTCATGTATTTAAAATAATTAAAATTGATTTCTCCAGTGCCTTCGAGGTTCAGAAGAAATTTTCTTGGTTTTATATTAAAAAAAACACAGCAATAGAGATAAGGGACTTAATGGCAACAATCACGTCACGAATTGCGGTTGGTCTGTATAGGGCTGGGGTCAATAAGATTGTTTTGTTTCTGAGAGTTGAGAAATAAAAACATGTTTTGAAAAATTCTAAAATTCTTTGGTGGAGCTGTCGCAAAGAAATTCTGAGTTATAAAATTCGACAGGAGGTTTAGAGTAAAAATTGCGGAAAGGGTTTTTAAAGAAATTTTGTTAAATTGATAAGTATAGCAAAACATAGAAACGTAAAATACAGGGTTAAGGTATGTGGTGTTAAGTGTCGAGAAGAAGGATTATTTATTGACCAGACATTCAATCAATATTTATCATAAATAACTTTATAAAAATATTAAAATGATATTGAATATTAAGTGAAACCAATACATAATCTGTTTTGAATTGCAACTAGAAAAGTTAAATAGTGAATTTATTATCTTTAAAAATTTCAAATAAAACACATACAATTATTGACATAAAAATAATCCTTTATAAATGTAAGACAGGACCATAAGGCCCTTGACCACTCTAAAATAGCTAAAATACGCAAAACATTTCTAAAACTTACCTTGTTTACGGCAAATCTTTTAAATAAATATCAGTGCCTTTAAGTGTTACCATTTAGCCATCTAAGGCGATAAAAATTTGAGTTTTTTGTAAGGATGTTTTTTTTAAGTTCAGATAAAAAAGGCAGACAAATCTTTAGGCCATTGTACATCAACAGATTGAAAGGGTCTCAAAAAGGGTCTTCAAATTTCACCAAACACGACATAGAAATACTACAGAGTTGGCTTGATTTAGTTAGTAAGTTTAAGTACAAAAATCTTCTACTCAGACTAAATTACACAACAACAAATTCGTATTGATGAAGTAAAGGTATCTTACCAAGTCATACTCTCCAGTCGACGCCCACTTGTTATAGTATTGCGCTACTTCTTGCTTGGTCATTCCTCCCTTAAACACTGTAGCATTTGTCTCATAGGCATGCGTGTCATTTTCCTCGCGAAACGCTACGTTAGACATCTTCCGAATTAAAAAAATGTTCTTTACAATAAGATTTAATATTTTAAGAGAAATTGTAAAATACTGAAGCGAGCTTTTAGTTTTAACAAATCTTGCCGTTGAGTTACTAATGCGCGGTGCGCAGCCTGTTTTATACAGCCCGTTTGTCGAAAACAATCACTGTTTAGAAAGATGTACCAATGTTACCTTGTAACAAATATATGACAGTTAAACACGATTGTTGATATACAGATAATAATCAATTTTCTTATTGGGTCAACAAAATATATTCAGACCAACTAAAGCTGAGTATAGAAACGGTTCAGAAAAGCAAGCAAACTTTCTGTATCCAAATCTCTCCATTTCTATTTAACTATATTAACAAAAATAATATTTTTCATATTCGAGATGATGTCACACGTGCAACAGCGTATAATGTTTAAATTTTACAGCTTGTTCGCTTTTCTAGCGCTTGTAACAGTGTTTAATATTTCGATGAACAAAACATATCTGAAGCCAAATAAGAAAGGGTGCCAATTTGAAATTCAACAGCGCATTGTATGATTTGAACTTGATTAACCATCTACAGTTGATAGCGAACCATACCTCTTCGTTTGCATCACGGTGTAGAGGATTACGAAGGTTTTCAGGGAATGCTTGTGAAAGAACGTAGAAGTTCCTGCCATCTCGCTCTTTCTGATTTGACTCCAGATTCTTTGATTTTAGTACGGTCAATGAGTACCCTTTTTTTTTGCTTAACAATGCATTTAGCTTCTTATGTATTAATAAAGTCTGTGTGCTGTTGCTTGCAAGATGATATTTGGCTTGGAGGTAATTCACCAACTTGCACTTATTTGTTCCTATGCAAGTGCGATGACCGTTTCAAGGCAGTAATCTTGTAAACAGGGGTAAGCTCTGCGAACCGAGGTTAGAAAATGTATAAAATTGGGTCATTTCCCAGTGTGCGATCAAGAAGTGTAGAACGTCTTGGCTAACCATCACCCATCTTGGTTTTAGTGCTGATGAAATGTTTCCGAACGATGGAGCAGACAGTCTTTAAACTTGGTGGGTAATAGATTGTTCACGATTTTCATTGTGGGGTTAAAATTCAAGGTCACTACGACATTCAGTTGAAATTGGTTAAACCTTTAGTAACGAAGTGTTACGTAGCCAGTTCTTTGTAAGTAAATGGCCTGATAAGTCAAATTCGGTGGCTTTTAACCTCCCCCTTTTCATCGATTTAATTATCACAGTAGCGTTGTTTGTGCCGTTTGGCTGCCGCAAAACGTCGATTCGTACATCCAATCAATGTTAATATCAATAATGCCCTGTGATGCCCTAAACGTTAAGAACGGTATTTTTTACTTGTGAACATACTGAGTTGTGTCCAACCCGGGGCTAGGCGTCGTGGGCAGTAATATGGATTTCCAATATTGCTCATGAATAAGCTCAATCAAATTGAGCCTGCAATATTTTGATATTTGTCTTGTTCGGTAGCTTTCATCTGTTTATGTATTTTAAAATGGAATAGTCAAACGTTAAGGTTACGGTGACCTCCCATTAAAAATCGGTTTCTGATATTAATAACTGAAGAACGATTTGAGCTACAGTAACAAAACCAAGTAGTGATATTGCTTAGTGTCAGTAAATGACACGAATAGATTTTCTGGTTTGAGAGTCTAAGTTTAAGATATCTGTGTTTCTTCATTAAACTTCTTCACGAGCGACAATTGAAAAACGGCATGGCTTGGGTATGTAGATTGCTCATGATCAGTAATTGATCCACTATTGATTGTGGAATTGCGAGGTCAAATGTCTTTAAACGGTTTTTGATTAATAGGACCTTTTACCCAAGTCACCGAACTTCAGTTGAAATTGAACTTGGTCGATAAATGACGGCAGTCAATTTAAGGTTTGTGTGGGTTTAATGTGTTCATCTATTGGCTTTGAATCAAGAACTGAAGAACGACGGCTTTACCAACGGCCATTATACTTGGGATGAAGATTGCTGCGCGTCAGTATAAGTTCGCCCAGTTTTAGGTTAGAAATGTAACTGTAAAGCACATAGTGATCTCAAAATTAACAATAATTATCCCGGTTATAACCGCCGAACGATTTGAGATGCAGTAATAGAACTTGGTATCGAGATTGCTCATGGTTATTTATTAAGGGGTCAATATAACACTAAATATCCAAAGTATCATTAATAACAAATGGTATTGTTTCAGATTGTTCATGGTCAAGCGATTTTAAAATTAAAGAATCTAGGTCAAATTTAATTATTTAAGTTTCCAGTAGATAAGCTTATAAGGGTTTGAATAGCTGACGTCGAGTTAGTGAATGGGTATCTTTTAAGTGGCAATAAGTTGCATAACCAGGGGAGGGTACGCTTGTTCCTTAACTGTACGAGTTGCACATATTTTGTCAATGAACATCTTATTATTTTTCTGAAAGTCGGAATAGGCTGTATTTTAATTTATGAGTAAAGACCTTTCGTACAGCGAACTTTATGAATTAGAATTAAAGTTGGGAAATACGATTCATAATTGAGTATTCTGTGGAAAGTAACTTTACTATTTCGCTTCATCTCTTTTGTTTTGAACTTTGTGCAGAGACTGCTTTCTCTGAACGCCAAGATTCCAAACAAGTATACCGTATTTTATTTAGAGCTGTGATTTAGGAAAATATCTGACACATTTAGTACTGTTAAACGCTTTTAATGTTTTTGACGTAGCTCAGATTTTCAGTATAATGTTTCGAACACGGAGTATTATAAATTTATTGCTTTAGTAACACTTGTCCTTAAATGATACTTATCACAACACATCATGGTACGTTAAAAAGTTTCATTCTCAATACAATCTGCAACACAGTGATATTTTTTGCACACGGCGTCTAAATTCTTGTTTACATAAGAAAATAGATAAAACTAGATGACGTTGAACCGTGTCTTAAAAGTGGCACTTATCTGGCTCGACCGACAGATTGTTGACACGTCTTCAAAAAGAATTAAGATTCACTAAAGGGATAACGTTTTAGGAAAAGAAGTTTACTAAAGTTTCATAAATTTGTGTTCCCAAATTATAATAATAAAAACTTAATCAGTTTTACTATATAACGGCTGAAGTTGTTTTATATAACAGTTTTTGGAATGCCAAAGATTCTTCAAAGTATGAATTTGAACTTCAAAAAACGTTTTCTTTTCTTATAAATTGTTAGTAAGTGAAACACAATTATAGTTTTCCTGTTGTCAGAATGTGTTGCAGCTATATCTTAAGCACATTTTCCATTCGTGTTCGGCGACGCCAGAATTCAATCTTTTTTTAAAAACAAAAAACATCAAGAAACATTATAATGACAAAATTATTCAGAATGTAATTTTCGTATTTTTGACGTTAGTGTCTTTTTCGTATAAATCAAATACATGTTATGTTTCGTTCGCTTCAGTCTATATCTTTATCTAATGTCCCTTTAACATATGTCAATAAACTCTTCGAGTGCTACATTCTGACATCGTCAGGATGATCGTTCTCATTCAGCCGCTTTAAAAATCCTCTAGGTAATCCAGACGTTTGTTTTCCAAATGTTTTAAATTTAGATCAAATCTCCAGGTCATCTAAATTTAAATCAAAAGATAACGTTTTCGAACGTGATATAGTCCTTCTTGTTCAACGACTTTAACATGAGAGAACGAAAATCGCGATAGCGAAACTTTATATACCATTCAAAAACCACGTGATGATAGAATGATTAAAATAAGGAGTCCGTTTCGATTCGTTTTGTTAAAAATCGCAAACATATATAGAATACACTTAGCGAATGTTTTAACTACACCGATCATATTATTTGAATTTCTCAGGGTGGAATTAGAGTATACCTTACTAACAACGTAATAAGATATAACATTTCACATCATATTAAAATTAGTAGCTCTATATGCCTGTGAAAACCCCCGACAGCAAGTTACAAAATCGTCAGTAGCGGGTATACTATCCGTTAACGAAAAGTCTTCTCTCATTATTTAAATATGGTTTCTAAAGTAATTTTGATTAATTGTATGCGATTCTGCAATAACGCGATTGATAAGCTGTTAGATGTTTCAGAAGTCTAAGACTATTTCTTTCATCCCTCTGTTCAAAAACTACGTTCGGTGACTTGGTTAACATACACCACAGTTAAATATTCTTGGTTCACGAAGACAAGTATAGGTTAATAAATGGGGAAGCAGTGGCACTGGTCGATAATGGCCCTGTGACCTGTCATATGAATCACAGACACCTATTTAGAGGTCCTTTTCTGGCCAGTATGTCAGTAGAGCTATATAGGCGTAAAACAGAGCTCTAGTATAAAGTTTGGTCAATTCCAGCTAATAAATGAGCGATCTGTATCACGAGATGCAACTTCAATCACCCAGAACACAAAATATCCCCGTTTTCGAAAAAAAAAATTATTGTTATATTAAATAACTAAAGATAACCAACTAAACAGATCTCGGAAAAATACACCATCCCAGTTGCACGCCAATTTCAGAGACAAAAACGTTACTTACCGAACAAATATTGTTGATGTTGGTCGATAAATAATTTATCTTTCCGATTACACCAGAAACTAAACATAAATCCGTTTATTAGCAGAGAAAATCCAAATTTATTATCAAAATCACTGAAGTTTTCACATTTTTGTCCGCGGAATCTGTTCTTTTCCGAAATTATGCAAATTACGTCATTTCCGGAAACGCCCATAGTTTCAAAAAATGAGTAAATTAAAAAAAATGAAGAAATTATTTGACAATCGTTTGAAACAAACCTTGAAAATAACAAGCAATCTCGGTAAGTGTCTGTTGTTTTGATGGTCAACATTCTATTTACTTGATTTTTATTTAAATTACACATTGTACGTACAGGAAACATACGGACGTTTTGCGGACGTTCAGAATTTTCCACCAAATTTAACGGTTTTTTGAACCGGCTCTAATGCGCAGCCAAGTCTTTTTTCAAATAAACCGGGCTTAATCGGAAAAGAAAAGATTCCGAGTGAAAACTTCCATAAATTTGATAATAAATTTGGATTTTCTCCACTAACAGACGAATTTATGTTTAGTTACTGGTGCCATAGGAAAGATTTTTAAAGGATCTATCAACGGGAATCAACATTTGTTCGGCAAGTTACCATTTTGTCTTCGAAATTAATGTGCAAATAGGATCATGTATTTTTTCATGATCTGTTACTTTGTTATCTTTCCATGGTTATGTTATGTATGAACTGTTATTTTTTGAAAACTGGGATATTTTGTGTTCTAAGTAATTGTAGTTGTATCTCATGCTGTAGATCATCCGTTTATTTCCTGAAATTGCCCACTTTTGGATCTAGAGACCTGTAAGCCTATATACGAGTATAGTGAAAACAGACTATTTTTTGAATGTCACAAAAGTATGGCTTGTTATATATCAATGTAAATGTCTTTCCAAGAGAAATTCATTGCAAGTTACTTCATAAAGAAATACCAGTTTTTAACGGAGTTACGGCCCTTTAAAGTTTTACCGCAAGGGGGATAATTCCGCCCAATGTATGGCTTCATGTATTTTTTAAGATATATAGGTTGTAATACATCAAATTAAAGGTATTTGAACAAGAAATCCAATGCCGATATTGTCATGCTGTAAGAAGAATCCTACAAGGAATAACAACCTCCATTTTATTTAAAAATTATATGTAAAATTTTAAGAAAAATACCTTTGCTAGTACACACACACACACCAGTTTACATGATGTAAAACCACCATATCCTCATTTTAGAATTAATGCTTGAAAACAAGGACTTCTTCATGAATAGGATACTACTTACAGTAGTATTTATGATTTACCTTAAACAAGAATCACAAGATCATTCGAGTCCACGTCAGAATCAAGCCTGTGGTAGGTGTAGACAGCTGGATTTCCGTCGTACACAATATTAAACCAGTCTGGGAAACTGGGAACCTGCACAAGCAAAATGAATGTAAACTTTCAAGAAACAATGTTTATTTACCATATAATTTTAATTATTTAAAACTTAGACTAATTGGATAAAGTACCAGTACTAAAAATTAAGCATACATGTATATAACAAGCACTGATAATATATGCAAATTTTATATTACTAAACAAAACAGTATTAATTAAAATTAAGCAAATAATTAATTTATAGTTATCATGTTAGAATAAAGGCTGTTAATTGTTAGTATTCTGTAAGGATTATCAATTAATCACAACATTTAAACTATAAATACTTGTATTAATATTGATGACCATAACCCTGGCAGCATGCGTGTAATTAAGTCAAAGTCAAAGGAAATGTTCGTATTATAAACATGATACATAGCTAAGCTAAGCTAACAAACCTGTGCGGTTATCTTTCCTGTGTACCAATTGTAGGTTTTTGTCCATTTTTCATCTCCTCAAATCGATGTCTGACCCTTTTCCCCACAAGAATGTGTTGCTCCGTTTGATTGTCCTTCACAATAGCTTGGCAGACTTGTGACTTCAGATTAGCAGTTAACTCGGCTAAAGATAATTTCTTTCTCGATTTTTTTCCTTGAACTGATTTGGTTAAATTTAATGTCTTTTTTCATCTGGAACTTGATTTAAAACTTCTTTCCTGAACTTTATTTGTGCTTTTAATGCTTCAATTTTCTCCCTGTCATTACTGTATGATGACAACATATTGTCTACTTCATTTTGACACTGCCACAATTACTATATTGTTGGTATACTCAGTCTGCTTTTTTAATCTTTCTTGTTCTTGTTTTTCCTTTTGTCTAACTTTCTCCTGTATTTTCTCTTGCTTCTTCCTGTTTATTTCATGAAGCCTTGCTTTATAGTTCACCCTGTACTTCTGTATCTGTTTTGATGCCCTTCCAATCAACTCATTCTTTTCTGTTTCTTCCTTGGCATTTAACCAGTCCATTGTTTTGTTGTTGAGAAACATTATATATGATTCTGCTGCTAATGTGGTAATGTTCGGTTTTGACCTTATTAATTGGTCTAATTGTCCAAAGACACTTTCAGCGAATGCTAAGGTTTTTGGATTTCTTTTATGAGGTCAGGATCCACAGACGCCAACTCCCCACCTGGAAGATGCTCTTTATACAATTTCTGTGACATTTGAGCTAAGGTTCCTAAAATAACCTGAACAAATACTTGGCATACGCCATCATAATCCCTTGGCTCTATCAATGACTCATATATGCAATCTTTCTGTACATGTTCTTCAAACAACACGAGATTTCCAGACATGAACTGTTCGACATTAGCCGAGGCATTTTGCAGAAAATTCACCACTGCTAGGTACTTCTCATTTATATCAGATAATGATACATGTTTGTCTTCTAAAACGCACCACAACGGACAAGTAATGAACTTACTCACTAGAGCAAGAGCCTTAGTACCAGCAATGAACTCAGTAACTTTCAAGTCATGCAATACAGCTTTTTGAAGTTTGTTTGAACAACCAACACTTTCCAAGAATGAAATCATTTGTTCATGTAGGAAAAAGATAGAGGCTGCGTTGCTAAACAATACATTGAACCTAGAACCCTTAAAGGCTTTCAATGGTACCGAAGTCAATTTCTTGTCACTGAGAAATGTTTCCTGCGTATACATGGAACTGCCCCTGACATCCACTTTTTCGTCGTCTCCACTGCCTGCTCCAAAACACTTAGTTGCTGTACGAACTAACCAACATACACCAGGCTCATCACTTTTGAATGAAGTATCAAATATAGGAGTGTCCTTGTCAAACATCTGTTTTTCAATCTCCTTCAATGACTTCTGAGTGGTTTCTGCATAATTAACCAAAGCGTGAAGTCCACAAAAAAAATTATGCATCTTTCCAAGACGAAATTTCTCCTCGTCTGAAAAGTGTCATAATTTGCATAACACAGAGGTAGCACTTCTTGTCTGTTTTTAACATGGCATTAAATTTGACTTCAGTGGCTGCTCTATCAGACATGGTAGAGGTTATGTGACACAGTATATCATTGGAGACAGAATTTGATGAAGAAAATGCTTCAATGTCCATCAAAATTTCTCGAAATGTACTCAATGTGTCTTCCGCAGACTTGGTTTCAATATCATGAAACCCAAGAACCCATAAATTACCGTCCTAGTCTGAAGCTTCATAGCCCATATACTTTTCACCGAACTGAGGTTTCATCAGTTAATAAACATGTATTGGTTTCTTTGGTAAACACCTTAGCTATATGACTATTGGCTAAACAGAGACGCTGCGAGTTCATATTAAGCACTGTTGACTTTGAAGGAACCTTATTGGGTTTCTTATTGGCTTATTTAAGTACAGATGTTATAACACTGCCTACTTTCGATGCACTTACATTAAGTGTCAATAACTCGTAGACACACTGTTTTATATTTGGCAAATACCTTTTACTGTGCTCATCAAACACCACAATGTCTTTCACATTATCATTCAAAATATCATTTAAATACTGAACACTTTCAGTGAGTTCATTTAATGTACTTTCTTTTTCTTTCAATAAAGTTTCCAACTGTTCAATACGTTCAGTTATATCAATACAACACCTCTCATTTAAAGCATCTTCTAATTTTTGTATATTTTTAGCATAAATTTAACGAGAAGCAGTTCGCTTTAAGTTCAGTTTTACATTAGTGAGCTTTTTAGCTGATAATGACAAGGCATCTTCAGTCTTCTTAAGTTCATTATCTTTACACTCCACCAGGTTTTCTGTTTAAATTTATTTTTCAGTAAGTTATTGAGTCTTTAACTTTTCTGACAAAAGTGAAGATTTCAAAGAATCACAGTTAAGAGCTTCATCTTGAATAATTTGTGGACCCCTTTTGCTAAGATCTTCTGTTGGAAAGCTGAATTTTTTGTTCAAATATTCATCTAAATTCTTTACACCATTAGGACGGCTAATACCATTTTTTAATTGTTTCACTTTTTCAATAACTTTCTTAACAGAATAGTCAAATGCCTGTTTGGTTGGCTGACTGGATGTACCTGCACTCAAAGAGTTCACATACATGTATTTTTCAGTAATATATTTAATACAACTGCTTTTATCATGTTGCTTGTGAAAGTCAAAAACATCTTTATTGGTTAATTCAGACATTTTAGGTTGTTTTTTAATTTATATATTTTCGAAGCTCTAAATGGTCAGTATGTTTGTAATTTCTATGTATAAAGAAAAAATAGTTCTTATAAGTATTAATTAATTTTGTAATGATTATTACCGGTAAATTGTATTCTTAATTCTCAGTATTTTTTTTCAGTTGTTTTTTCAGTTCAAGATTTTCCTGCTTCAGCCGATCATTTTCTGATTTAAGAAACTTGTTTTCAGACAATAATTTGTCAATGTCGTGTGTACTTTCATCACTTCTTGAGAGTATTTAAGTTCATTGTAATCACCCTGTTTTCCCGGCATGTAGGCATAGGCTTCCCAAGTGCTATCAAAGGGGTCAAATGAGTCATCCTCGTCCTGTTTAAGAAAAGCAGGTGAAAAGCAGGTATAAAGTTATAGGCTACTTAGGAGCTAGGATGACAATACCGAAGCAGCCCATGTTCTTTAATGTAGCCAGATTTGTGAGAATGTTTGACATCATTGTTAGAAAATTTCATATAATACGATAACATCGTGGATTTTGTTAATGAATGAAACAAACAATCAAGTTAAATATAAAAATATGACAAGGGATGCCCCAACAAAGCAATATCACTTCGGCAAGCAGTTACAGTGTTAGTTTTATTAACATGCAACATCACCACACCATATTATATATATACCGTAATCACCCTAAGTATTGGGACACCCTAAATATTGGGACACCCTTATTTTTCACGAAAATAATTATTTCTTGTGTCCCTTAATTTTGGGACACTTTTATAATCAGTATTTTTCGGTGTCCCTAAGTTTTGGGACACTTTCATAATTGGTATTTTCGCGTTCCTGAATTTTGGGACAAGAGATATCTGCTCGGTAACCATGCAGGTTGGCCCATGTTCTTCAGACTTTCACTATGTTATTGCAGAGTTTACCTGACTATGCCGTGTATTTGAAACAAAACTTTTAACGTTCAGAGATATCTACCATGAGGAATTCAAGAAGAAAAATTAGATTATATAAAGTACCGATATACCTTTTTTATTAAACTAAAGCTCCTCTGTAAAAATAAAACGGTTATCCTTTTCGTTTTTTTTTAATTAATTATATTCCCGTATCAAAAAAACTTAATTCTCGTTTTTCGATATGTTTATTGTCAAAAACTAGCTAATTTGATTATGCAAGTGCAAATAACAGCTGGGGCGAGTGTCAGTGTCAGTCCTGAGTATTGAAGTGAATTCTTATCAAAACAGACTGTCCAATGACCGACACAGGTGTGAAAACTTCCCAGTTAAGCCACCTGTTTCAAGTCGGCAAGCATGTGTCATTAAAAACATGCAAAGGGATTAACGGAATGTCAATAACCACTTAACGAAATAATGCTTGACAAGTTTTAACACAAAAATAAATCATTTTAATCTCCAAACTGTAGACAGAAAATAATTACAAAAATATTAAAAATTATTTGATATCGTATAATCATAACTAGAGCTATCACTGAAGGTGATTAATACCCCCGCAATACTGCTTTGTCAGAGTATACAGAAATGATGTTTGCATCTTTCATGGGTGAAAGTTGAAAAATAATTGAAATCCTGAAAATTTGTTGCAAAAGTTCTGTTTAAAAATAGCGACTTGGGTTTTCACCGGATGTAAACAAAACTGTAAAAGTAGATGACGTCACAAGGTTTTGTTGAATCGTGCTCCCCTTCTAAAAAATAATGGACTGATCCAAATGAAAAAAATATGTCATGCAAATCTAATCACGAACGTATGTTAAAAGTTTGAAAACTGGAGAAGTAGTTTGTGTCATAAGATTTTGTTAAATAATGCTCCCCACAAACCAAAAATGGACTGATCCATAAAAAATATGTCACTAACATGCGCACTTCATGCAGAACATATGATTTCAGTTTCAAGTCGATATCTTGAAAACTGTAGAAGTTTGCATAACACAATTTTGTTAAATCATGTCCCCTGCAAAAAAGAATGGACTGATCCACACAAAAATTATGTCACGCACATCTACACTTCAGGCCGAACATATGTTTAAAGTTTCAAGTCAATATCTTAAAAACTGTAGAAGTAGTTCGTGTCTCAAGATTTTGTTGAATCATACTCCCCTGCTAAAAAATAATGGACTGATCCACATGAAACAAAGTATGTCATGGAAATCTACTCACAAACTTCTGTTTAAAGTTTGAAAACTGGAGAAGTAGTTTGCATCATAAGATTTTAAATAAAAGATTTTGTTAAATAATGCTCACCTTCAAAAAATAATGGACTGATCCACACAAAAGTATGTTGCTGACATGAGCACTTCATGCAGAACATACAATTTTAGTTTAAAGTCTTATATCTTGAAAACTGTAGAAGTTTGCATCACACAATTTTGTTAAATCATGTCCCCTGCAAAAAATAATGGACTGATCCACACGAAAAATATGTCACGCACATCTACACTTCATGCCGAACACATGTATAAAGTTTCAAGTCAATATCTTAAAAACTGTAGAAGTAGTTCGTGTTACAAGATTTTGTTGAATCATGCTCCCCTCTGAAAAATAATGGACTGATCCACATGAGAAAAAAAAATTGCGCAAATGTACTCACGAACATATGTTTAAAGTTTCAAGTCGATATCTTGAAAACTGTTGACGTAGTAAGTGTAGAAGTTTGCACAACACGATTTTGTTAAATCATGTCCCCTGCAAAAAAATAATGGACTGATCCACACGAAAAATATGTCACGCACATCTACACTTCATGCCTAACATATGTATCAAGTTTCAAGTCAATATCTTAAAAACTGTAGAAGTAGTTCGCGTCACAAGATTTTGTTAAATCATGCTCCCCTGCTAAAAAATAATGGACTGATCCACATGAAATAAAGTATGTCATGGAAATCTACTCATAAACGGATGTTTAAAGTTTGAAAACTGGAGAAGTAGTTTGCGTCATAAGATTAAAAATAAAAGATTTTGTTAAATAATGCTCCCCTCCAAAAAAAATGGACTGATCCACAAAAAAATATGTCGCTTACATGCGCACTTCATGCAGAACATACAATTTTAGTTTCAAGTCTTATATCTTAAAAACTGTAGAATTTTGCATAACACGATTTTGTTAAATCATGTCCCCTGCAAAAAATAATGGACTGATCCACACGAAAAATATGTCACGCACATCTACACTTCATGCCGAACATATGTATCAAGTTTCAAGTCAATATCTTAAAAACTGTAGAAGTAGTTCGCGTCAAAAGATTTTGTTAAATCGTGCTCCCTCCGAAAAATAATGGACTGATCCACATGAGAAAAAAAAATTTGCGCAAATGTACTCACAAACATATGTTTAAAGTATCAAGTCGATATCTTGAAAACTGTTGACGTAGTAAGTGTAAAGTTTGCATAACATGATTTTGTTAAATCATGTCCCCTGCAAAAAATAATGGACTGATCCACACGAAAAATATGTCACGCACATCTACACTTCATGCCGAACATATATTTCAAGTTTCAAGTCAATACCTTAAAAACTGAAGAAGTAGTTCGCATCACAAGATTTAGAAGTTTGCATAACACGATTTTGTTTAATCATGTCCCCTGCAAAAAATAATGGACTAATCCACACGAAAAATATGTCAGGCACATCTGGACTTCATGCCGAACATGTGTATCAAGTTTCAAGTCAATATCTTAAAAACTGTAGAAGTAGTTCGCGTCACAAGATTTTGTTAAATCGTGCTCCCCTCCGAAAAATAATGGACTGATCCACATGAGAAAAAAAATAATTCGCGCAAATGTACTCACGAACATATGTTTAAAGTTTCAAGTCGATATCTTGAAAACTGTTGACGCTGTAAGTGCCACAGACAGACCGGGTCAACGAACCAACGGGATGATGACTCCTATATACCCCCTATACTTCGTATGCGGGGGTATAATTATGTAACGTTTGATCCGTCTAGGTTGACTTCCTATATTGTTTTTAGACATAAATAGTGCATGCATGCAAATCGACCCAAAATATTGGGACACTTTTTGAACAAATATTTTTATGCAACCCTTAATATTGGGCCACGAAAATTTTAATTATTTTTAACTGTCCCAATATTTAGGGTGATTACGGTATATATATATATATATATATATATATATATATATATATATATATATATATATATATATATATATATATATATATATTGCAAATGGCAAGTATAGCAAAACAATCAATTACTTCACTTCAAGATGAATAAAAAGCCACTCTTTGAATGTATTCTCTAAATTTTAATTTCAATTATAAAATATACTTTAGCTTTTTTTTCAAATTTTGTTTGTAATTATATATTTCAACAATGATAAACTTTGTTATCCTTGTTGCCATTAAATGCTTTAAAGCTGGCTAAAATCAGTGTGAAGGAGAAGGTTGAGTACACAAGAATCACTATGATTCTATGAATTGAAAGCAGGGTTATTGTGCAGGTTACTAGTCTGCAAGCCATACTTTTGTGACATTCAAATATTAGTCTGTTTTCACAATCTACAGATTCCATACCTCAGAATGCCTTTCTACAAATGCTGGTGCTGGTTTAGACCGCTTTTTGCCCTTGAAAACAGGGGATGGGGGTGGCGATGGTACAGTGCTACCGCTGGCACTTGCCTCGGGTTCGGATCTGGTCAAGTTGGACTTGGAGTCGGACTCGAATTTACTCATCACTGTAGAGTAGAATTGCAATTTAACCATCGAAAACGGCAGCTAAACACATATCCCTTTGATAATTTACCATATACTTATCAAAACACGAATATAAAACGTTATTTTAAAGTCAATAAACACTTACTCGGACATTTGTAAACATCTCGAAAATATATGACACGGCAACGGTAATATTGCGTCCGGACAGTGCGTATTTCGGACAAATTAAAATATCTTCTTGCGCTGCAATGCGCTTCCTTTTACAAACGAGTTTGTTAAAAATAATTATAAATGACACATTGCTAAATCCCAAAATCACTTTTCCACCATCTTTTCACCATTACATTAGGTAGAAATACCTGTTGCAAAAATTGAAGTTTTTCTAGAGCTGTTTTCGCGGACTTTTTACCATGCTTTCGACTAAGAATTTTACATATGCTTAATTTTGACATCCTTCTTCAAAACGAGACTACAAGGCCCCGATTTTACGCTATATTTTCAATGAAATGGATATCTAAAACAAGCACATGAAAGCGACGACCGGTGGCGCAAAACAAGGTCAAAGGTCATCGACCTACTTTCTGTTTTTTGTACGAGCTGTATCGGAAAGAAAACGCAGATTTCCGTTATTTGAAGATTATTATTATGAAAATTAAGGTGTTTTCTTGATAAACCATACAATGTGCCTAGATTATTGGTTTATTAAGAAAAGGAAGCTAGTTTCACTTACGTATTTATATGGAGCCAGATAGGAAACCAATATGGCCGCCGATCGTTGACGTCACTACTATATAAAGGACTATATAGCTCTATAGGCATATAGGGTCAGCAAAGGACCCTAAACAAGTGTCTGTGATATGAATAATGGCCCGAGGGCTTTTGGCATGGTCATTATCGACATGACGTAGCTCTACTTGCCCATTTATTAACCTATTTATTACAAGTGAACGTTAATCTCACTTCATTCCTTGATTGGGCGTTTTAATTTATAAAATTACTACATTATGATGTCAGTCACTACGTCATTTGAGTTTATATGTGACGTCATTTAACGAAGGTTTACTATTTCATTCAGTACCTTTTGTTTTTGTTTTAACTGAAGGGAAAGGATAGGAATCTGCTAAAATGAAAGCTAGAAGTGGTAATCGTGGTATGAGTGTGTAAATGCTATGATTTGAGAGTGTTTCATTCTTATACCTCTGCTTCGAGCTTCTTTTACACCAGGATTTTAGGAAAGCTATGTGAATATTATGGTGCACAGGAATGGAAAATAAACAGGAAAGAAGTGGTTTTAAATCATAAATATTTTACGGGTACGTACAATTTGTTTTGCCACTGTCCTTCCAAGGCGGTATCCCCAAAGGTTCTCTTTTTCGTTAATTGTTGGTGGCGTCCTATTTGAATTGACATATTTATAACAAACATGCTCTCTCTCTCTCTTCCTCTCCTCTTTTTCACTGCGTGGGGAGGCTCTGTTTTGTGAGTGTGGCGATTCCTGATATGCAAATATCACGGTATGGGACCGGACACCGGATATATACGCATTTTTGAGTCAAAACAAAGTTTTAAAAAGTTAACAGAAGTAAGAAAAATCAATATCCCAGCTTATATGACACTAATCTGACTTTGGTTTGATTTAATGTTTCCCTTACTAAAGGCCAGATGTCATAAAAGTACAAGTATCAACCAAAATATCAAGATTTGTTCAACTTGATATAAAAGTTCACCGTTGCTCACGGGAAAAATTGATGCCCAAGTACCAAAACCTAGTTTAATTATTAGTTTGGTCCAAAAATGAAAATTCCGAATCGGCAGTTTTCTTATTAGCCTCCTCCTGTACTCACATTTCAAATTTTAGCAAGATCGACAAAAAATTGATGTATACAGCGACAAAAATAGCACGAGTCTAGTGTACTGGGTATATTATTGTAGTGTACTGGGTATAATGAGTACTTTGAAGCTTGCTGCACTGAGTATTTATCACGACATAAGTCAACGTTTGAGACGTTTTCTGATACTGTTTTGACTTAATATCATTAAAATTATGATAATTAAAACATGATTCAATTAAAGTCTTTGATATGACAAAAAATAAGTGAGTTAATATTACCGCCTTGGAACGGTCAGTGGCAAATCAAATTGCTACTGGGGGTTAAACCAGGTTCTAGGGTGCACCAACCTCACACTTGCCCCAACAGGTTCTCATATCACAAAACAAATACAATTTGTCTTGGTGAAACAACTCCAACCCACTTATTGACTCAAACAATGTTGCATGCAAAAGCACACAAACATATAAAACATAAGAATTTAATAGCATTGCAAAGCCAAAGGGCGGGTACTCAATGATCTTACCGAGACCAGAGCTCCTGGAGTAAAATCAGCAAGAACACGATTTCAGGGATAAAAGAAACAAATCGAGCTTCTAGGTTCTTTTAAGAAAAGATTTCCCCATAAACCTTCATAAACTCTTAAGCCCCTGCCACCGTCGTGCAACTAAAGAGATAAGCATAATGATCATCTGTAGAAGGGTTAATCATCAGTCATGCAGAGCGCTGTAAAATATCATGTTGGTAACCTTTCTTTTTAAATTTACAGATGGTTTTTACGAATAACCGGGAGAAATTAACATTGCCCTTTATCTTCTTAAGTTTATAAATTAAATTTCCATAAAAAAACTGGCTGTGAAATACCTTGTTGCAATAGTGATTTTAAACTGCACCTGTATTTATGAATTAGATCTGGGTATCGACGATAAAACTTGCAAAATGTTTTCCTTAATTTGTGATACCGATAACCTTGTTTTAAAAGTTTTTCTGTAATGCAAAGATTACGTTCATTGAAATCATTAATATCGTTGCAAGCTCTTGAAAAGCGAACATGCTGTGAAATATAAACCCCGTAAGATGTTGCACGGGGAACATCGCCGTCTAAAAACGGAAAATTTACTATATTAAAATTAAAATCATCTCTTTTATCATATATTTTAGTAGTGACATGACCATTTTCAATTGACAGATTTAGATCGAGAAAGTTTGCTTGCTGTTCTGAAGTGTTCGCTTTATTACGTTGTAGTTCTTTAGGGTAGATCTTATTAACCAGTAATGGAAAATGGTTATTATCTATATTTAATAAATCATCAAGGTACCTCGAGGTGTTGTTAAAAGCTGTAATAATATCATCTTGATGTTCAGTAGAAAGAGATAACATAAAGTCTCTTTCATAACAGTATAAAAACAGATCAGCAACAAGGGGTGCACAATTAGTACCCATTGGGATGCCTATTACTTGTTTATAAATAGAGGTACCGAATCTAACATAAATATTATCCAGTAAGAAAGTTAGCGACTCTATTAGGTCTTGACAAGTCCATAAAGTATAATTATCATAAGAACCATCTGTAAAAATGCCTTATGTTCATTACAAGCGATGAACGTTTTATTTTCTCTAGCAAACGTTTTTTCAATGAGACTGGTTAGTTTGTCTCTTATTAAACTATGAGGGAGCGAGGTATATAAAGTTGAGAAATCATAAGTAGACAAACAGAACGCCTGAAAATTATATGATTTAAGCTTTTTCAAAACGTCATTTTAATTTTTAATCGACCAAAATAAATTTTTGCCAGAAGTTTCAAAAACCTTATCGCAATACCTAATTACATGTTCTTAAATAGCTGTAAGACAAGAAGTTAAGAGCACGGATAATTTAGTAGTAGTGCAAGAACTAGAGTTAGCAATAAATCTTGCTTTGTACGGTGTTTTATGCATTTTAGGCAACCAATACATAGTAGGTACTTTGTCTTGTTTCGGTTCAATACTGATTCTAAATTTTGTAATTTGTAGAGTGTGTGCAGTAACAATATCACTCTCAGATGAAGAAGTCTGTACATAAGCATTAGTGCTGTTCAGTTCTTCAGTTTGAATATTAATATAGTGTACCCGTCACACAAATTACATTATTAGAAGCCTCATCAGCGGGTGTTAAAACAAATTTGTTATGAAAGTCTTGAATTCCTTTTTTCAAATGACGAAAGTTAAAACGAGGTCGAGGTGGTAATAAAGCAATGTTTCTTTCATAAAATGATATACGATTGTCTATTATTTTAAATGCGTTTTTTTTCCAGTTAGAAAGTGCATTAGGCTCAGCATGTTCTATTTTGCACCATTTATTGCAAAATAGGTTTAAAGACTCAGAAATTTCTGCACGACATGCATTAAAATCAATTTTGGATGGAATTCTATATTTGGGACCTTTAGAAATTAAATTACGAATTCTAGAGTCTTTGATTACATTAAGATCACCGGTAACAATATGACCGACAGGCTTATAGCAATATTTAGAAGTTAAACACTCTCAAGATTTTGGTGTATTATCAATGATCTGTAAATCAGAGGTAATTTTATTGTAATTAAAAATTGTATTTCTAGTTGTTGTTGTATTTATAACAAACCATAGGCGATTCAGTATTCTTAAAATAATTAGGAACAGCCGATTGAACTGTTTTATCTTAAAATATACTAGGAAGGTCAATAAAATCTATTCCTCTATTTAAAAAAGAAATTTTAAGGAAATGTCTTTTATGGTCAGATTCCAAGTCAATGTGTGGCCTGGGAACATGCCGAGTATAACACTGAATCAGACTAACAACCTCGTAAAAAGGATGGGTTCTTATGACGATGTCGTCGGCTTCCTCATCCAGTTTCTGCAGACTTGATATAGAAAGAGAAGCCAACCTAGAAAGCATAGCGTGTCTGCCAGATTGTTTTAAAATGATATGTAGGTCATTAAGAGAACAACGAATACGTGATTTTCTTTTTATGTTTCCATTAGTTCTGCTTCCGTGCGACCTCGATTTTCTTTTGCGTAATTCAAAGACGTCATAATCAGGATTTTTAGAAATCTTGCCTTCCTGATAAATATTATCATTTAAACCAAGTGGGTATGCAGATTGTAATTTTTTAATCCACTTCTGTTCCGAAATGAGTCTGGCCCTAATTTTAAATGCTCTTGATGCAGCGCTGTCAAATGTAAGTTTTTCTACTGGTTGAACGGAAATATTTTGTAAACGGTGTCCTGAATGTTTAAAATGCTGGTATAAAAATGTTTTAAATTTGCTGTTGTTTCGAATTTTCGAGCTATGTTGTCCAAAACGTGTTTTTAAGGGGCGACCTGTTTGACCTACATATTGAATTCCACATTTATTAGAATTTCAAGTTAAAACGTAAACAACATTATCAGTTTGTCAGTCTATATCATTATTAATGTTAACAGAAAAAGTTCTACCGTTAACTGTGGATTAAATGACAGAATTACGTATAGGTTATTGTTTATTTGGAGGCTTGTATGAAAAGTAAACGGTCAGGCCCAGCGCAGCTGGGCGACCGTTTAAGTTTTCGTACAAGCCTCCAAATAAACTATAACGTATATAATGGTCGAAATTATTTTTGTAACCGACAAGAACAGTCGCCGCCTAAATACCATACATGGGTATGCACAAAATCAATAGTCAAACTGCAATTAGCTGTGTCATTCAATGGCTCGTAAACATTGAGAAACAAGGGTTCATCCGTGGAAGTCTCATTTTACCCGTTACTTCATTAATAAATCTTTTATAGCATGGCAAAATAGTTTATATCCGCATCAACGGGCTCATCCGTGTCGTCTGAGCACGACCGATACTTCTCGCTGTTAGATTCACTAGATTATTTGTGACAAAAAAGGGGGAAAGTGCAAATACTGATGAGAATGATTTTATGGGTGATCTGGATCTAAACTGGCCGCCTATGTGATAACAGACGTAAGAAGATTATCATAAGCCAAAAAAGTCAGAGCTAAAATATTTAAATGATTTTCTTTTCATCAGACTTTCCAAGTCACGCCTCCTTGAACACTGTAGAAGATCGTTCACGAACTATACATGTTTATCAATAAATGTTCGAACAATATTGTGGAGAAAATCGACCTATAATAAACACATTCCAGACGCGCGACTTTATGAGAATTAAGATTCGAAATATTTGAAAAATACTGCATTGTCATTGGCTCAAAAATAATTTCAACCATTATAATTCAAAGAATCACAGCATCTGCACCTCTTAGAATTGCACTTCAAAGTAGAAGGATAAGATCTGTGTCTTGCGTCATTCAATTTATTTGGCGTAGAAATATTATATTTTCGAAGAATCGGAGATTTTAAACGTGACAGTGTAATTTTCAAATTGTTTTTAAATAAATTTGTACGATGAACACTGCAGACCTGTCATATTAATAGAGCTTACCGAAGGTAAATTTAAACGTGTTAAACGAACTGATGGCTGCAGACTTTTAAATGATTTAATTTTATGTGGTGTTTGGACAGAAGACGCAGAAGATAACCTTATAGGTGAAATATTTATTTTTAATATTTTATTTTGTGCCGTCATAATGAAATCTTTAGAGAGAATACCATTATATGAGCAGCGACTTTAGGTTACATTGACATTTTTAAGTGACGTCACAACGTAATACTTGTATTGGCAGTAAAGCGCGCTAAACAATTTATTCTATAAATAGCACACAGAACAATTTCCATAAATATTAACGTGCTGATTCACTGATCCCAAAGACATGGGACTGTAAAAAGAGTACTAAAATACACTAAAAGGACCAATTCTGGTTCCAGATAGTATAAATAATAACTCAATTTAAACGTAACAGAAAGTCGGTGAGCATATAACCTTCAATGTGGTATTTGAGAGTAAATGAGTGAGTGGGGAGGGGGTGTAGAAAGTGAATGTCAAATGCAGTCCCTGAGGGATGAAAAGATAACAGTATTTAATGTAAGTACGGGGCGACGTTTTACGGCCGCCACACAGCACATACACAACTACTGTGATTATAAAAAGGTGAAATATGCATATCAGGAATCGCCACATTCAGAAAAAACAGCCTCCCCACACAGTCAAGAAGAAGAGAGGGAGAGAGCATGGTTAATAAAATGATCAGTTTTAAAAGACACCACTAACAATTAAAAAAAATGAGAACCCGAGGGGTTACCGCCTTGGAACGGTCAGTGGCAAATCAAATTGCCACTGGGGGTTTAAACCAGGTTAAGTTTACAAATGAAAAGTATGCTAAGTTTTGTTACAGTCAACGCCTCAGTATTTGAATAGCTTTAAAATTCCTTAAAAAAAATGAAAACTAAGAATGTGCATCATAGATTTATTGCCTTGGTCTTCGAAAAGGTTTCAATGCGGTATACTGAAATTGCGAAAAGCCAAAAATAAAACACCTGTAATTATCAGTGGTTTTACTGTGGGATGTGTTATTTACAAGTGCTCATTATCCATGAAATTAATGAAAGAAAAAATGGTGATGAACATGCAACATTGACACTTGTAAAAGTTTTAGTTTAGCAAATTCTTGTTTTATGGCAATGTTTACCAGTGTAAAGTATTTTTGTGTCGCCCTTTCGAAGTAATGGCGATACATAGGGACCGCTTTGCCCGTCCGTCCGTCGGTCCGTCACGAAAACTTAACGTTGTCTATAACTGCCATTCCTTAATATTTCATCAAACTTTCAAATTAAATTACTTTGACAACACGCTCGAGATGATGCCAAATTCTCAAGGTCAAGGTCACATTTGATGGAGTTGTGCCCCCTTTTCTACTTGGATTTAGACACGAAAACTCAACGTTGGCTATAACTCTTTATTGCTTAGTATTTTTTCATCAAACTTTCAAATTATATTGCTTATGACAACACGCTCATGACGATGCCAAATTTTTAAGGTCAAGGTCACATTTGATGGAGTTATGCCCTGTTTTGTATCTGCATTTTTATTCCGACATAGCACCAGAGGTCGACACAAGTGTTCAACTGAACACCCATCTAGTTTATCATACTTAACAGATGTTGCTTGGAATAGTTCTGATATTTAGTAATATGATATTTGATAAAATGCAAGAGTCTTACAGAGATCAGTAATTTCGAAGTCAATGGCAATTACATTAGGCAAACCGTCGGACAGTTTCATGAGCTTGATTTCCCCACGTGAGATGGCATCTGGAAGCTGTTGTATACCTGCTTAAGCCTGCATACCTCTACCTGTTCAGAATACAGAATTATAATTTAAAATATGATTATTTAGCACCTACTTAAATTTCTCATGCAAACACATTACAAAAAAATACCTGAACAACTGTTTTAGTAGCAAGATAACTGATGCAAAAAAATGAGATATTAAGATTGATTTATAATTATTATGTTGATTATACCTTTGATGTCTAGCAACTTTAAGGTGGCTTAACAGGTTCATGTGAAAACGTACACAATATTTCTCAGAATCAAATGATATTTAACATAGATGTATATTAAAATTTTGCGCGTTGGCTGGCAACAAAATTAATCGAATGAAGTTGCGCGCGTCTTTGGAAACAGCGCCACCTAGCGGGAACGGATTTTCGCCGGGCGAAGTTTCGTTTTCATGCCACCGCCATGTAATGGCGGAAGGGCATATAGTGTTCACCCTGTCCGTGTGTGGGTCAGTGTGTGTATGTTCGAAAATCGTGTCCGCTCTGTAACTTTTTTATTTCTTATTGGATTTTAAAATAACTTGGTATAAATGTTCACCATATCAAGACGGTGTGTTGCGTACCATACCCATGCCTGTAGGTCCAAGGTAAAGGTCACTGTTACTAAAAATAGAATTTTCTTGTCCGGGCTGTAACTTCGTTATGAATAGAGTGATTTCAAAATAACTTGGCACAAATGTTCGCCATGACAAGGTGTGTCGCGTACAATACCCAAGCCTCTAGGTCCAAGGTCAAGGTCACTGTTACTAAAAATAGAATTTTGTTGCGAAAATCGTGTCCGCTCTGTAACTTTGTTATTACTTATTGGATTTTAAAATAACTTGATAAAATGTTCATCATATCAAGATGGTGTGTCGCGTACCATACCCATGCCTTTAGGTCCAAGGTCATGGTCACTGTTACTAAAAATAGAATTTTCTTGTCCGGGCTGTAACTTCCTTATGAATGGAGTGATTTCAAAATAACTTGGCACAAATGTTTGCCATGACAAGGCGGTGTGTCGCGTACAATACCCGTCCCTGTAGGTCCAAGGTCAAGTTCACTGTTACTAAAAATAGAATTTTGTTGCTAAAATCGTGGCCGCTCTGTTACTGTTATTTCTTATTTGATTTTAAAATAACATGGTATAAATGTTCACCATATCAAGACACACTTTGTCCATACAATACCCATGCCTGTAGGTCCAATGTCAAGGTCACTGTTACTAAAAATAGAATTCTTTTGTCTGCTGTAACTTTGCTATGAATGGAGTGATTTCAAAATAACTTGGCACAAATGTTCACCATGATAAGGCGGTGTGATGCGTACAATACCCAAGCCTGTAGGTCCAATGTCAAGGTCACTGTTACTAAAAATAGACTTTTGTTGCGAAAATCGTGTCCGCTCTGTAACTTTGTTATTACTTATTGGATTTTAAAATTACTTGATAAAATTGTTCACCATATCAAGATGGTGTGTCGCATACCATACCATGCCTTTAGGTCCAAGGTCATGGTCACTGTTACTAAAAATAGAATTTTCTTGTCTGGGCTGTAACTTCCTTATGAATGGATTGATTTCAAAATAACTTGGCACAAATGTTTGCCATGACAAGGCGGTGTGTCGCGTTAAATACCCATCCCTGTAGGTCCAAGGTCAAGTTCACTGTTACTAAAAATAGAATTTTGTTGCTAAAATCGTGGCCGCTCTGGAACTGTTATTTCTTATTTGATTTTAAAATAACATGGTATAAATGTTCACCATATCAAGACAGTGTGTCCATACAATACCCATGCCTGTAGGTCCAATGTCAAGGTCACTGTTACTACAAATAGAATTCTTTTGTCTGTGCTGTATGCTATGAATGGAGTGATTTCAAAATAACTTGGCAAAAATGTTCACCATGATAAGGCGGTGTGTCGCGTACAATACCCAAGCCTGTAGGTCCAAGGTCAAGGTCACTGTTTCTAAAAACAGAATTTTGTTGCGAAAATCGTGTCCGCTCTGTAACTTTGTTTTTTCTGATTGGATTTTCAAATAATTTGGTATAAATGTTCACCATATCAAGACAGTGTCGCGTTCAATACCCATGCCTGTAGGTCCAAGGTAAAGGTCACTGTAACTAAAAATAGAATGTTATTGTCCGGGCTGTAACTTTGTTATTTCTTATTGGATTTTAAAATTACTTGATAAAAATGTTCACCATATCAGAACGGTGTGTCACATACAATACCCATGTCTGTAGGTACTAGGTCAAGGTCACTGTAACTAAAATAGAATTTTCTTGTCCGGGCTGTAACTTCGTTAGGAATAGTGATTTCAAAATAACTTGGCACAAATGTTTACCACGACAAGGTGGTGTGTCACGTACAATAACCATGCCTGTAGATCCACGGCAAAGGTCACTGTTACTAAAAATTGAATTTTCTTGTCAGGGCTATTACTTCTTTATGAATAAAGGGGGTCGCAGCCCTTTGGAGGGGAAAAATGCGCCGCGAACAAAGGAAAGGGGGAATATTTGTAAGATACTTGCAGCTGTCAAACACAAAACAAAGTATTCACTGATCGTTTGCTTTTTGCTTTCATAACAATGTAGTACAACCAAGTAAATCTTGCCTCATACTTCCCAGAGTTGAATTTTCTTGCATCAGAAAAAATTCAAATTTATCATCTTCACTATCATTTTCACTATCACGCTATGACACAGGTAACTGTTACTAAAACTAGAATTCTCTTGTTCAGGCTATAACTTCGTTATTAAAGGAGGGATTTCAAAATTACCTGGCACAAAAGTTCGCCATGACAAGGTGGTGCGTTGTGTACAATACCAATGTCTTTAGGTCTAAAGTCACTGTTACTAAAAATAGAACTTTCTTGTTCTAGCTATAACTTCATTATGAATGGAGGGATTTCAAAATAACTTGGCACAAATGTTTTCCATGACAAGGCGGTGCTTCACGTACAATACCCATCCCTGTAGGTTCAAAGTCAAGGTCATTGTTACTAAAAATAGAATTTTCTTGTTCGGGATAAAACATGGTTATGAATGGAGGGATTTCAAAATAACTTGGCACAAATGTTCACCATGACAAGGCGGTGTGTCATGTACAATACCCATGCCTGTAGGTCCAAGGTCAAGGTCACTGTTACTAAAAATAGAATTTTCTTGTTCGGGCTATAACTGCATTATGAATGGAGGGATTTCAAAATAACTTGGCACAAATGTTCACCATGACAAGGCGGTGTGTCACGTACAATACCCATGCCTGTAGGTCCAAGGTCAAGGTCACTGTTACTAAAAATAGAATTTTCTTGTTCGAGCTATAACTTCATTATGAATGGAGGTATTTCAAAATAACTTGGCACAAATGTTCACCATGACAAGGCGGTGTGTCACGTACAATACCCATGCCTATAGTTCCTTAAAAAGTACATCATTGTGATGTTAGTGAACAAAAATATTGGTAAACTAAAATTAACAGTACCCCTTCTTATTACAGGTTGTCTTGATAGTGGGATGGTCTTATTATTGGGGATTCTACATTTTTAATAGCTTACCTTACCCCTAGTTTTTTAAACACTTGCGTTAAATAGAAAATCATGACTTAATGCTTACAAATGTAATTGTTTTGAAGGAGAAATAAAAGCTTTGCAAAATACAAAACATGTATATATGTTTGTTTAAAATATTGTATTACCACCAACTTCTTCACTGACATTTCCCTTATGAGCAGACAACAGTGCAGCAAATACAAATAATTTACTTGATCTTCAAATTTATACATATTCTTATAATTACTCACACAGCACTGTCTTTGAAATGCTATTATTCCCATCATTGCACTTTAGTGTCTGATAACGATGCATAGCGGGGGCATCCGTGTTCCATATGGCACTTGCTCATCATCTCATAAAGGGAGAGTGTACGGCGTTGACTATGTGGTATTGTCAATTATCAGCCCTTCTTATCAGTCGTCAGATAATCGGAGATTAACGAAGTCTAGGGTCAATAAAATATGTCATTTGCGCCGGAGGGGAAAACCAATAAAAAGCACAAAATTGTTTCATCAAAAAGCATTCAGTTCGTTTCATAATAGTTGTATCTTAAATATTGAAACTGGAAGGTACACGGGTGTTACAAGGGAAAACAGAATCTTTAAATGCTGTAATTATATGATGAATGATAGAAAACGAATACCACTTTTGTTAATATTCCCCTATTACACGAATATTAGAAACGAACATATAGGAAGAAATTTTTGGCCAACAATTGATAAATTTAATAGATTAATGATATCAGAAAGTAAAAGCAATATTTTCAAAATTACAAAAATTTTAAAGCTTAAGATTTGAGAGAAATAAACACGCAGGTAACACGAAGAAATAAATAAGCAATAAATAATAATAAAAAATCTCTGAGAGTTATATACATAACACAACTATTATTCAATAATTTATAATTAAGGGAAATTTCGAGTATATAATGCTAATATAAGTTTTTCCTATATTACAAACGTTACACACAGGCTTGAGTCGACAGTATTAATGTATACTTAAATAAATCAGAAACGCAACTTCTTTAAACAAGAAATACATTTTACGTTTAAAGAAGTTGCGTTTCTAATTTCTTTAAATACATATAATATAGTAAAAGAAATTTAAAACGCAACTTCTTTAATCACTAAACATATTTTGTGTTTAAAGAAGTTGCGTTTCTAATTTCTTTAAGTATACGTTCTACAATGTCTTCGTTTTTATCAGTTCTGTGCAACTTAGTGCCGAGTTTGGATTTGGGCACATAGAATATTATTTTATGTATTTTACAATCCTAAGCCCAGCGATATTTAACTTCTGCCTGTTCCATTTCAACCTTATTATTGCACTAGTGAAGAATTTATTTTGTAGGACAGCAATTTTTATATGTGTAAAACTGGTGGAACGGTGTGTAAACTTAATACATTAAAGAATTTACACATTCAGTCATAATAAAAAGCGGCAGAATTGTGAAGCCTTTTCTCGATTTCTATATAGTATTACACCGAAAAACAAATCTGTACACTTTAAAATTCAATCGATGCATTTGCTAGGTTCATTGTTAACAGGAACCATTTTCCTTGTTATGCATGGTACAGGAAATATGCCATAAAACATATTTATTATTGATCTGTCATAACTTTGTTTTTACAACGCGTCATTTATTGGGAGGGGTACAATAAAATTTATGATCCATTTTTTCGATCAGTTAATAAAATCCCGATTTCGTTCCAATTGTTGCGCTATTGTTTGTCAAAATAATTAAAGAATAACAGTTTATTAAATTATTATATTTTACTGAAAAAAAATCTTACAATGTAATCTTGATACATGTTGAAGAGATTACGTTAGTTTTTATCTGTTCTAACTTTATTTCCAATTGAGTACATCATTACGTGCTCATGTTTCAAATATGTTTAGAAATATGCCCTATTCAATTTTCCGATTGCATTTTACGATATAAATTTTTGGATCAGATTTACATTTTTACTTCTAAATTTGTAAATAGAAAGCATTTAACTTTTACAAATAATTAAACTTGTATCATTTATTGTTGGTTTTTGTTTTAGATAGGCTTGTATATAGATGAGACTATATATCGATTTTAATTTCTTTATGCATTTTCTTATGATTGACAATTTTTTTTGACTCAATGTGACATACAAAATGTCACATATTTCTTATCTGTTGATTTACCTGGGGTTCATTGTAATTTGTTACAATTATCACCTTTTTAGACTTTCGTCTGTGTTCATTATATTAATCGGATTTTAATTCACAACTTTATCGAAAAGACATATGCTTATTTCTAAATGCCATGAATAATTTAGTACGTATTTGTTTCCGCCTTTGAAATTTGTAAAATATTGACGGATTCGCCAAAATTTATAGTTTCTACTTAATTCAAAGTAATATCACACAATTTCAAAACAATGCTCCAACTTCTACAAATCAAACTACTAGTTTTCTTCACTTGACTGCCGAATTAAACAATCTTCCGTCAATGATCGTAAAATATCGGGAATGTTCGCAAATTTACGGAGACTTAAATTTTCACTTAAAATATTCGATAGTCGTGTTAGAAAAAGCTAAAAAGGACCAAAATGTTTTAAATTTAATTTAATAAAAACTAGTTTAAACAATAGCTTAATATTTTTTGCAAAATATGTAACCTGGGTTTTTTAAAACTTATAATTTGGATAAAAGATATTAACAATAGAATACGTGAGGATAAGCGAAAAAAATCCCACTTTCTCTACAGTTTCTATGTAAATAAAAAGGAAAATTGGGTGGCTATATTCAAATTCAAAAAGGACCAAATTATCGTTAAGATAAATAAAAATAACCATCTTAATCGGCAGAAATTTATATTTAATATGTACTATGGGTTTTTTCGACTGTTTAATAAATAAAACTGTAGTAAAGAAAAAACTGAATTGTTCCTTCATAATCTATTGAGAAATTCGTTATCGATTTTTGCTAACCGATGATGAGCAAAGTTGGATATGTATGGACACATTTCTAGTTGCCGAATAATTTAAGGAAAAATTTACCGATTTTAAATTTGAAAACAGATTTTATAAGAGAAATGAAATGCCTTTAACAAAACATGAAATTTGTTTGCTGAAAATTGAAGAGTGACAATTATTCCGGACTGCATTGCACGAGTTGCAAAAATTTAATACGTTTTTAAAGTAAAGTGCTGCCTTTTATACGAAATTGGACTAATACGGGGTGGTAACATGTAGTTTTTATTGTTTAAAAAACATCTCCAACCTATCCTCGATGCATCTATAAAATAAAAAGAGGGGGTCATCTCGTAAATTTTTCCGCAAATTAAATTTGAATGCCATTGGTGTCACTACAAAATGGCAACGTCATTGATTCTTAATTCACGCGTATTGTGATGTTATGTAACTTCGAAATATTTCGCCGTCCCAATATTATTTCAAATATTATTTATATTGCTGTCGCAAATTAAATTGTCATAAATAAAAAAGAATCAAACAACATAACGCTATCTGTTTACTCCAGCTTAAAAACCTTGAATATATTGTTATTAACTGATCAAAATGTACCATTGGGTGAATATACACATGTACACACGTTATTTCTGCTTCTACTTTTTTCATCTTCTTTTTCTCTCGCAATTGCATGCAAAATTATATATAATAAAAACATAAATTAATAAATAAAAACAATATTATGTTAATGTAAAGGCAGGAAAATCAAAACAGAAAAGTGAACAGAGAACTACCCTGACTGCTTTTATGTTACATTACATTATAACTTAAACATAGTTTGATCATTAATAACGATTATACACAACATGAAATACAAATTACTGCAAATGCAAGATGTCCTTTCTCTTAAGAAAACACAACAACAACAACAAAAAGTATTTACACTCTGACGGGTCAAAAATACTGTAAAACGCTTTCATTTTGCGAGGTCAACTTTTCACGATTATTTTCAAAAACCAGGTATTTTCCTTATTTGCCAATTACGAATTCGCGACATCGTCAGCCGTTTATATGTTTTGCCAAATTAATTTAAATGATTTAATCAAATAAATGAATGCTGGCCAAAAAGGAATTATATGTGGCGTTTGAAGTGATTAACAGTACTATTAATTTGCTTATTTTCGGATACACTTATTGTCGGATATATGGAAACTCATCACAATTATATTCGCGGTATTTATGAATTCGCGAGGTAAGCGATTCTCGAATATTAGCGAAAATAAAACTAACGCGAATAAAAGCAGGTCAACGGTATCTAACCCTTTATTTTATATATACGGATTTTATCGCATGTGCGATCTTTATAGATACAGATCAGCCGGCACATCTTTCGTGTCTGATCAGGATCTACACTGTTCATTAACTGGTCCAAAATAACATAATTTACCAAAAAGCGAGCAGTATAGATCCTGATTGAATTCGCCGGTTGATCTGTAAAGATTGCTGATGTATCTGGTTATCACAGCGACATATTTGCCATGTATAATTTAATGCAAGCGGGGGTGTGGGGGCGGCAGCCCCTATAAACCAATATATTCTGAACTAACTGTTTAATGAATGAATGAATTAAAATGCCAGCGAGGTTATGGGGCGACAACAATTTTTACGTACCTGTAAACTGCAGTTGTCCCCATTAAACGAATTAAGCGGTTTTTAAAGTGACCATACAGTAAAATTTTTAACCAAGAATAACGGGTTAGAAAATGATTAATAACGTGATACTTTAACAAAAGGTAAGTAACTACGAATCGGTCTTTTGCCTCGAATGTTTCGTCATTACATACGACTGTTGCACATATTTTCGCACTGTTATGTCAGAAAACGAAGCAAGAAACACAATTGAATTTTGGCAATTTGTCCCTAAACTGTCGCAAAAATGTTTGCTTTTTGAAGGAGTCTTGTGCTGCCGTCAAGACAACACAAATGTGCAATTCAGTCTTTGAGACAACAGGTTATAACATGCCCTTTCTGTTGAGCTACGTGTATCTTCATCGTGTTAGTGGTTTGAATAGGAAAAAGCAATCAGCGGCAGCTGGTTTCCAGCAGTTTCGAGGGGGTTAAGGTGACAATGCCAATCAAGGGAAACATATTATGAATTTCGATATTTTTTTTCAACTGCGCTATTACACCTGCGTATATATATGTACATGTATACAATAAATTATAATGGTTTTATCGTGATATTTATTTAATTTTTAATTTATTTATTTAGGTATGGCACAAAAAGTAATCAGAACTAGCAATGAGTAATAAAAGTTACTGTGTACCTGCTGCCTGTTTGGTGTTGACGTCAAAGCACCTGTTGTGATTATTGTCTTCATCTGAATATCTTTTGCCAGTTGGTACCGTATTATTAATTGAACAAAACGAGCATTTTACCAACAAAATAGAACCAAGACCTTGTCTTGTTTCATCCACTATATCGCACAACGATAATCTTTGTTGACATGACTTACACTCTTTTAAGTTCTCTGTAAGAACTCCAAGTTCAACTATTCTTTTTCCTTCCTTCCAGCAAACGACATATGTTTTTCACTAATAGTTTCAGTTTGAAATATTCTTCTACTCTAGTGCCTGAAATTGACGTAGGTTACTTGCACTTTTAATTGTTGATGTTTTTTTATGAATTTTCCACTTTTACGCACGCGCATTTTTTTTAAAGTTTTTACTTAAACAACAGGAAGCTTTAATGCGATTCCGATACAGACAGACACACACACAAACAAACCAACAAACGTCATTTCCGTGATTTGTCACGTTTATGCGCCATAAATACAATAATTAGGGCTTCACAGCCCAACTTGACACAGACAACCCAGACGTTAAATGTAGGCTAAAGGATATTTAATAAAATGGATTATATTCTCAGATTTGAATAAAAAAAATTTTATTATTCTTTTTTTCATATTTTATGCGATTTCTGTTACAAATGAAAAAAAATCAAAACTACGGACATTAAATATTTAAAAATCATGTCGTTAAAATACAAACAAATAAACTGCAATGCCGTGACGTCGACATTTTGTAGTGACACCAATGACAATTCAAATTAAATTTTGGGAAAAAATTGCGAGATGACCCCCTCTTTTTATTTTATAGATGCATTGATAATAGGTTGGAGATGTTTTTTAAACAATAAAAACAACATGTTACCAGCCCGTTGTAAGCAAATTTCGAATAAAAGGCAGCACTTTACTTTAAAAACTTATTGAATTTTTGCAATTCGTGCAATTCAGTTCGGTATAAATTGTAAAACTTCAATTTTCAGCAAAATAATTTCGTGTTTTGTTAAAGGCATTTCGTTTCTCTTATCAAATCTGTTTTCAAATTTAAATCGGTAAATTTTTCCTAAAATTTTTCGGCAAAACCGAAACTTTGCCCGGCGAAAATCCGTTCCCGCTAGGTGGCGCTGTTTCCAAAGACGCGCGCGACGTCATTCGATGAATTTTGTTGCCAGCCAACGCGCAAAGTTGTTATATACATCTATGTTAAATATCAGTTGATTTGATGAAATCACATGAACGTGTTGAGCCACCTTAAGGGCTTCCTGAGCAGGGCTGGGTTGTGGCACGCTCCTGCATGAGGATGAGGCGCCTGCACTTAGCGGATGGTCACTGTGATTTCAGCTTGCAGTCAGTGGTTTATGCAATTCTCGGCACACTTCAAAGGGGTAGTTTCCTGGGGACAGACCAACCTTCATGTTTGTCTGTGATTTCCAAAGCTTAAATTGACTTCATTTACAAACATGATATTTTACAGCGCTCTGCAGGCCTGGTGATTAACCCTTCCACAGTTGATCATTATGCTTACCTCTTTGGTTGCACGACGTAGCAGGGTTTTAAGAGTTTATAAAGGTTTATGGAGAAATCTCTTCTTAAAAGAACCTAGAAGCTCGATTTGTTTCTTTTATCCCTGTCACCGTGTTCTTGCTGATTAAGAACCTGTTGGGGCAAGTGTGAGGTTGGTGCACCCTAGAACCTGGTTTAAACCCCCAGTGGCAAGTTGATTTGCCACTGACCGTTCCAAGGCGGTAACCCCTCGGGTTCTCATTTGTTTATTGTTAGTGGTGTCTTTTTTGAAACTAATCATTTTATTTACCATGCTGTCTCCCTCTCTCTTCTTGACTCTGTGGGGAGGCTGTTTTTTTCTGAATGTGGCGATTCCTGATATGCATATTTCACCTTTTCATAAATAAAATAAAAAATAACTACTTGTCAGGTTGGTATCTTAGAATATTTAAGCAACAAATACTATAATTAAGATTACGCCTAATAACCTGAAATGAAAAAAAAGAACGAATCATGTTCTTGAATTGCCCAAGAGCCCCGCCCTGGGGATTTTAATTTTTTTCTTTTAAATTCTGTTTTTAACCTTTGATATTCTACAGTTATCAACCAAATTTTGACACAAACTTTATACCATCTTAAAATTCAATCTCTCCTGAACAATTCATTCACTAGTTGTTAGTGATAAAATTTGAAACAAAAAATTTAGTAGCAGAGTGAAAATTTCAAGTATCAAAATTTCAATATTTTTACCTGTCTTCAGCTATATTTAGATTCAATCTTAAGATGTTATTAGGATGCATTACCACAGTTTATTCCTCCAATTGCTTGGGAATGACTTAATGAACTTTGCTGTTTAGATCTGTGTTATGCAATATTAAGAACTTTGCTCTGGAAGATTATATAGGGTAAATTTTGTCATTTTCTATGGATACTGACCAAATAAACTTTCACTTTGAAAATCAGGCTTTTCTGAATATTTTATTCACTGTTTGTACGTAAAACAACAACAACAAATTCGTAGCACATTCACTAAATTTAAGAGAGGTCTCGGCTGTATACAGTGTATGTACACAAACTGGCAAGTTAATTGGAGGTCTCTGAAACCCTGGAATGAATATCATGAAACTTAAGTGAAATGTTCAGTTCATGAACATGATGTGCTGAACCCATGTTCCAACCTGATTGGCTCAAGGTCAAGGCCGCCTGTGGTGTTTGAGCATATTTCGTGACCGGTCCATAACTTTTCAAACCTTAGAAGAATTTCACGAAACTTTAATCAAATGTTCTCCCCATCAAGACGACGTGCAGAACCCATGTTCCAACATGGCCGGCTCAATGTCAAGGTCACCAGTGGTGTTTGAAGATTTGAACCATGCATTTCGTGTCCAGTTCATATGTTCTGAACCTCTGGAATGAATATCATGAAACTTAAGTGAAAATGTTCAGTTCATGAACCTGATGTGCAGAACCCATGTTCCAACCTGTCTGGATCAAGGTCAAGGATGCCTCAGGTGTGAGCAGGCCAAAACTCAGAAACATGTCTGAACATGACATACCCTTGCACTTGAATTGGCTTCCACCTGCCTGCCAGTTGCCAAGAGCTATTGTTTAATTTGCTCTTAACCATCCATAACCTTTCCCACATTCACATCTGCGGCGGGGGATATTGCTGTCGTTCCGACTGCCTTGTTTGCATAGGTTTTGCAAGTTTTTATCCCCCGTCGCATAGCGGCTGTGGGATATAGGAATGGTCTCCGTCCGTCCGACCGTCCTTCTGTGCGCGCATTTTTCGTGTCCGGTCAATAACTTTTAAACCCTAGAAGAAATTTCATGAAACTTTAGTCAAATGTTCTCCCCATCAAGACGACGTGCAGAACCCATGTTCCAACCAGCCCGGCTTAAGGTCAAGGTCACCAGTGGTGTTTGAAGATATGAACCGTGTATTTCGTGTCCGGTTCATATCTTCTGAACCCCTGGAAGGAATTTCATGAAACTTTAGTCAAATGCTCAGCCTATGAAGACGATGTGCAGAACCCACGTTCCAACATGGCCGGCTCAAGGTCAAGGTCACCAGTGGTGTTTGAAGATTTGAACTATGTACTTCATGTCCGGTTCATATCTTCTCAGCTCCTAGAAGGAATTTCATGAAACTTTAGTCAAATGCTCAGCCCATGAAGACAGTGCAGAACTTATGTTCCCACCTGGCCAGCCCAAGGTCAAGGTCACCAGTGATGTTTGAAGATTTGAACTATGTTTCTGTGTCTGGTTCATATATTTTGAACCCCTAGAATGAATATCATGAAACTTTTATCAAATGTTCAGCCCATCAAGATGATGTGCAGAACCCATGTTCCAAGCTGGCAGGCTCAAGGATAAGGTCATTGAAGATTTGAACTATGTCTTTTGTGTCCGGTTTATATCTTCTTAACCCCTGCAATGAATTGTATCAAACTTTAGTCAAATGTTCATTCCACCAAGATGATGTGCAGAACCCATGTTCCAACCTGGCCGGCTGAAGGTCAAGGTCACTAGTTGTCTGAAGGTTCATATTTATCCATGTCTTTCATATTTGCTCCATAACTTCCAAACTGCTGAAGATATATTTGTTAATTTGCAATTAAGCATCCATAACCTTTCCAACATTCCTGCATACGGCGGGGGATATTGCTGTCGTTCCGACTGCCTTGTCAATTTTAAAATGTGTTTGACAATTTTCCAAAATGATATATCTCCAAGCATATATTTGATTGATGCAAAAACAGGTAAAGATCACTAATGCTGTATTTGCACCAAATAATTTGTTAAGATTCTAGAAAAGTTTGGTGCAAAAACAGAATAAGTACCCTTTATCGTTTTTGCACTAAATAATTAGTTACAGTGCATAAAAAGTCTTGGTGTAAGGATGTGATAAGAGCCATAGTATATGCTTGTCATTTAGGGCATTGTCATTTGTGACATCATCAATGACATTATAGTTTCTCTGTAAGACTTTCAGGAGGATTCCAGCACTGCATCAGAATGGTTAATAATTATGTGATATTCAATTTCTGCTGATTTTGTTTAGAAGGTAAATAATATAAATTGATTTTTTTAAATAAACAGATCATTCATGTACAATTAGCAGTGGGTTTGGTAATGGTGGGTGTGACAGTGGTGGGAACTTTATTAGGGGAGGGGGCATTGGCTGGAAATGCAATTCTTGAGAGGTTGATGGTGGACTGAATGGCAGCAGAGAGATAGGTACAGGTGTGGCAATGTGGCGGTGCACAGTATTATTATGAAGTAAGACATGCACTAGTAGCATGAAAAGTGGTGGTATTAGCGCTGATGGTGAAGGTGACAGTTACTGTGGCAAAGACACAGACAGAAAGGAAAATGGTTGCGAGAGGGGTGATAGTGAAGGGAACATAAACAGTGAAGCAGTAATGGACAGAATAGTGAAAACACAACGAGTAGCAGTAGGATGGGCATTCGTGGTGAGGACTCTGGCATTGGAAGATGTGACTTATTGGAGGGTAGAATTAGTAGGAACGGAGATACTGTATTTAGTGTTCACAGTGGCAATGGTGACAGCATAGAGTTCACCTGCAGTAAGAGACGAAAAAGTATAGGGGCCAGCAATAAAATTGGAAATGTAATAGTATAACGGATAATGACTGTGGGTACAGCAATTACAGTGGGATATGTCATATCATAGAGAATACCGATAGTGGTAACATCAATAGTGTAGGAGAAAGTAACAATTTGAAAGGTTATAATTTGATTGAGAACAGCAACTATTTAGTTGACAATAACAATGCCAAAGCATCTGTTGTAGGTGACTTGAGCAGTGATAGTGTCAGCAAAGTAGGGAATCTTATAACAAGTAGTAGTGGAGAGAATGATGGCAGTCATGCAATCACCTGTCGTGAGTAGCAGTGGAAAGAATGATCAAAGTGAAACTAGCAGCAGTGAAGATGAAAGTTTTGGTGAGGTAGAAGAGAATATAGGGACTGATAACCCTCTTAATACATATAATACAGTAAAGTTGCGCTTCAGAAAAAGAATGAGATGAAAAAATGGAAAATAAATATTATTAAAAGGAAAAGGAAATCGGGAGAGAGCTATATTTATATAGATCACTAGGGTTTTGTTAGGTGGCTGTGGGATAGGAAGTAAAAAAGAAATATAAGCCATAGCAAGTTTTCGCAGGAAAGAAGAGGTGATATTTCATGAATTTTGGGGGTCAGCATGCTATTTGAAGCAAAACCAGTTCATTCAAACCACTGATAAAGTAATAGACATCCAAATGATGCGAAAATCAAATAATCGTAACAGAAACAGGAAAATTTCAAAGAGGTACTTTTTTAACAAGGAGCCGGAAAGAGTTGAAGTCTGTAAAACATTTAAGAGGCTGTGTCACCAACCATTGAGCTTTGAGTGGAAACTGAATTTTTTTTGTTCCAATGTAATTTATTTAAATGAGTTCAGTTATACCCAAAATCTATTATGAAACATGTCAAATTTGATTTCGGTCAACATTTCACTTATTTTATCATATTAATTGATGTTGCCAGGGAAACAGGAGAATAACCACAAAAAAACAAACAAAATTCACTTGTTTTTAACTTCATTTTTAATATTTAAGCAGGTGAGTAGGGATTAAATGGATTAGCTTCAACAAAAAATGAAATAAAAGTAAATGAAAAATAGGGTGTAAACTACATATCAACTTGTCTATATGGTTACCATGGAAACATTAACATGGTATATATTGTTCAAATAAGAAAACTTAAAAATGATGTGATCATAAAAACACCTTGCTTAAAAATCTGCAACCACATGAGAAAAAATCAATGATCATTTCTGCTAAACTAAAGCTTTATCTTACAGAAAATAAAATAAAATTGGGGAGCAAATGATAAATTGTTGAAAAAAAACATAACTTGAAAAATGTGAAATTTTGTGAAAATATGAAAAAATGTCTTTCACTATTTCTTGAACAAACAAAGGCAGACAAATGTTTTTTTTTTAATTTTTGTTAAAATTTTTATTTCGTTCATATATTTATGAACCAAATTAGAGTAATTACACAAAAATGCATCTTAGCAACCATATTAATGCCATAGCAACGGATTTTTAACTTGATAATAATTGCACTTATTCTTTGTCTTCTTAACTAAATCTGTACAGGTATTTAAATTGAACATTGTAGTATGTTCAGACATTAAGAAATGAATCAAACTGGTGTTTGATCTGCTAAAAATTAAAGGGCATATTTCTTTAGATGTGGATGAGACTAACAAAATGGGGCGAATTCATCAAATATTATGTTTTTGCAAAAATCTTTTTGTCAAATAACCAATTTTTTTTAACAGACACCCCATCAAATGACAAATATTGATGTTTGTTGTAAAGTTAACTAAATACTTCTTTCTAACTGAATTCCTCATAAAGACACTGTAACCATAGCAACAAATTTTTAAACATTTAAATTTGTAAAATGAAGACATCGATTCAAAAAGTTATGAACAATGCTTGGAAATTAAAACAAAATTTAACAATTTTAAGTGTACTTCATGCTTTAAATGTTTGAACACTTTCTTTTCACATTTACATTATTAGGGAACTAAAACCTATTATGCCACTTACAGCGACATTTGTATGAGAGAATGAACATCATGTTTAAATCTTGGAATTCAGGTGACTGCAAATGTTTACTATTAATGTTAAAATGCACATTATTTCATGTACATTAAATCTGGATTCCATCAGCTTTATCCCATGCACATTTATGACCAGTGTAGATCCAGATCATTGTTCAAATGAGCGCAGTCTGATCTGGATCTACACAAGATAGTTGGTAACATTTTGAGGACGCTGCCTGCTGCCGGTGATTCCATAATATGTCCTGTTTTTCAAACAGGTTTGTAATAAATGGCTTGTTCTCAAGTACAAAATTAAACAGATATCATCATATTTCAATGATCCCTGAATGGTTACTGAGTGTTTAACAAGCTTTTTCAGAGAATTCGTCCTACAATCTTTTTCTTTAAGTTTAAACAATCACCAGAAATATAACTTTCTAGCAAGAAAATAGAACATTAGTGATTTTCATTATTTTCATTATATTTCAATAAAATCAAGGGGCTTAACTCATGTTTTTCAAACTCAGTAAAAAAAGATGGTAACCTTGAACTTTAACTTGCATCCTACAACTTCTTTGACAAAGTTTAAAGGAACAAAGTAAAGAAAAGTTTCATCTTTTGTCATATTAAATTTTACAGTTTTTGTTGCTTTCTGTGTTTTTTGACATTAGTTATCTCCCAGCATTTTCCAAGGATTAAAAATAAAATTTTCTTTGCAGACCAGTCTAAATTGTAAGGCCATATAATAGGCTATAATTTGGTACCAAAATAAAAAGTATCTTATTGGCCCTACCTAAACTCATTTTGTAGCCTTTTGGACTTGCAGAATTTAGTCCATTATTCAAAAAACCTTAAAATAGTGTAGATCCAGATCAGCCCACATACCTGAGCCATCTGATCAGGATCTTTAGTTTGCTTTTAGATTCATTGGATAACTTCTGATCAAGAGGCAATCAGTGTTGAGCCACATCAGACAGCAATGATTTGCCAGCTGATCTGGATCTACATTGGTTACACAAGCAACAAAGCCCATATATATGTACATGGAGAAAAGGGTAAAAGATGTTATACATAGGGAGTGTGAAAAGTAATTGCCTCAAAATATTTGATAAGAAATTTTATTACATTATTGCTGACACAATTAAGACTGGGTTTCCTAATGGGTTTTGATTATTCATGAAATGTCTTTATATGAAAGCTGTTAACAAATTTAATTTGTGCACACCATCTTTCAACAGTGCTAAAAAGTTGTCTTGCAATGCCTGTAAAAGACGACTTTTGCGCCATTAATGAAATCATGTTTGTTTTTAACATTTTGAACATAATCATGAGATCAGACTTAGTTTAAAAGGAAATCATTTAAATTTCATCTCAAAAACCAGAATAAGATATATTTATCTGTGTCTACATAGATGAATTGACATTTTTGTTGAGTATGCAAGAAAAAGTATCATTCATGATTACTGTTATTTGCCAGTGAATAACACAGATTTTTTTTTTAGAAAAATTAAGTGATATTTCCCAGTTTTGTAACTGTGAATTAACACTTTTATTTTTACTGCTTATTCACACTTGCCCCATACAGCAATTATATTCCAAATTGGAATTTTAGAAAATATGTTTAAGTTTTAGAACAAGACGACATGTCATAATGTCATAAACAGACAATGACAAATTCTACAATGAAAATTCTTCAAGAAAACACTAACAAAAATAACCAGAAAAGTTGTTTTGAGCTGTAAAAGATAAATATATGTCACACTAGTGATGTATTTCTATGGTATTTCTATGTTACACTTGCTAAAACAATACCCTCTATTAACACCTGTCATTTGCTAGTCATTTTGTTGTAATGTGGGCTGTTGTGCAACTACAAATGCCTCTGCCAATAAATGTTCTTGACTTGGTGCAATAACTTGAAGGACTTGTTCAAATATTTTGGAAGCTTTAGCCAGATAGTCTTTTTTAGTGCGAGCTGATCCTTCTGTCCAATTTGTTTAAACTGTTGTTTTTTCACTGGACTTGGTCCACAACATTCTAAGAAACTGTCCAATGCTCGCCTTTTCTTCTGGTTATGTAATATTTCTAATTTAAGTATTTCATAATCTTGACTTCCCTGTTCTGTGTACTGACTCCCTGGTAACCAAAGGCTATCACAATCTGTATCAGTGGTCTGAGTTCACACCTACAAAAACAGTTTTATCTGTCAAAATGATTTTCTTGTTTTGGAATTCAATTAAGTTTTAATAACAGTTGATTATATCAGTATTTTATTGTGTTCACAGGGTTTAAAAACATTTTATAGTTTGATAATTTTGTTACAAGAGCTGTCAAAACAAAGGCAGTCTTTACTATTCCAATCATATCATTTCCAATATTTTTTTATTAAATTTCAAGATTAAAAGTACAACAACTATATTTATGCTATACTGAACCTGGGTGTCCATTGTGTATTATTATTATTAAGTTTTTTTTTCAGGAGCAATGAAAATCACTTACCACTCCTGGGTCACATGACTGTATTCACTGTTGATAGTACATTCTGATTTCTATCTGGTCACTGTAAAAATAAAACAACACTTGGATTAAAAAACTATTCCAGTATTTTAAATACTAGAAATACCATCAGAGTTAATAATACCTCATTAATCTATGCATCACTATAAAAATGCAGTCAGGTTTGTGTAACTTTCCCCTGTGGTAACTATTAATTTTCATACACACAGTACAATGTGAGTGGGCACAGTTTTTTTCAGAAGCAATGAAAATCAATTACCCTAACCAAAAAACAAGAGCCAAAAACTGATGTATGCCATGTACTTTTGCATTAAATGGCAGTGAATGCAGATCAAGTTACCAGAGCAACAATTTGAAAATTTTCTATTTTCAATATTTTCTATATTTAGATATAGGCTCCCATCAGTAATGAAACAGACACGCATAGCTCAAAATAAAAGTTGAAATAAACATTATGCCAAGTAATATGTATTATTTATTGCATTTCTTGTAAAACAAGCTCAAAAAGTATTATATAATTGACTGCCTCATAGAAGTGAAAATAACTTTATTTCTACCTACCTCCTCCAACTGGAATAAAAAACACCAAACTCCTTCCACACTTGTAAAGCTTGTCTGTAGGTTGTGGAGGCTTTACCAACTCTATTTAGTACCATTGCAGTTCTTAAGATGCACAATTTGCTTGTTTTCCATCATTTTCCCAGTAAGTATTGTCTTCCCTTGATTTAAGAAATTCCAAAAGATAAACAATGTGCCATTTTGGAAACTTTGTTTATTTTAGAAGAGCTGGAAAGGGAGGTAACTCAGTAGAAATTAAGGACGTCAGGCGCATAGTACTTTCTTTACCACCATTGGATTGAATTTGCTCCCCGATTTTATTAGTGATTATTGAAGAAGAAAGAATGCTGTTTTTAGCAGTATCAATAAATAGCCTGGATAAGGTTGCAGGGTTGAATTTTAACAAAAAACTAATGGCTACCCCTACCAGATGAGGGTTTAAACATTTACAAACATTAAAGAAATGAGTAAAGTTGGCAATGCTATCATCTCTTTTGATCAATAAAATGGTTTAGAACAATTCACATTAAAGTATTCTATTGCAAATCCATTTTGCCACTGATAGTTTCTCTCTAAAAGTGGGCAGTAGGTAAATGCTGTTATACATGGAAAAACTGTTGGTTGCCATGGCAACGACAACTTTCTGACAAATATGCCACACAAAAAATAACTTGGAAGTTGATATAGATTAATTATTTACACAAAAAAATAAATTCTATTATTTTGAGTTTCCAACCTTTATATAGCCGAAGCTCAATGGTTGGTGACACAGGCTTTTAATTACATACTTTAGACATTTCCAACAGTAGACTTGTAACAGCTCTTAATGAAAGAAGCCTCCTGACAGGCATTTCAAATAATGATAAGTGGGTGAGCATGCTAATAGGTCTAACAAAGCTCATCATGTCATTGCAGATGATGTCGGAGATCTGGTTGATAACTAAGTATAAGGTTAAAAACAGAATTTAAAAAAAATATCTGACCTAGTAACCTAGGTTTGACCCAAGATGACCCAGTTTCGAAAAGGATCGACACACCACCAAGAGAAACATTCTGACCAAAGTTTGATGACAATCGGTTAAAAATTGTGGCCTCTATTGCGTTAACAAACAAAAAGTTGACGGACAACGACGCCGAAACTCTGGCCCCCCTCTGATCACAATAGCTCACGGTGAGCTAAAAACTTGAATTATTAGAATTAAAAGGCATTTACAAAACAAAGACCTTGCAAGAAAATCAAAAGAAAATCACAAGATGTTTGCGAAATCGTGTTCAACTCGTTGAACAACTTGCATTGACTTGCAGCAAGTGGTAGCTTTATCGAAAGCTAACCAATCTTGTCTGTCTAGAAAGTTAAACAACTATAATTTGAATGTTTATTCATTAGGCACTGGAGATGCCCACTGCTACTTGTGGAATGAAACTGTTGCCAACAAGGGGCTCATGTGACGGGGTCTCGTGTTTTTTTTCAAAACTCTGTTTAAAGACAATGTAAGAACTATTACTACATATTCTGATAACTACTCTTGGAAGAATAGGAACGCATATTTTGTTTCCATGATGTGGTATGCTTTGGAATGGTTAAATTTTGAATCTGTTTCCCACAAGTTTCTTGAGAGTGGGCATACCCAAAATGAATATGGCACAGTTCATTCTTGTATAGAAAATCAATGAAAAATATTCCTTTGTTTACCACATCACAGCTCGCAACAACATTCCAAATGGCAAGGCGATCACAACACTTTAAAGTCACAGAAATGATAACAAGTGATTTCTTTGACTTTTAAGACCTGAGTGAGCAAATAAGAAACCCTGAATTTGATTCAGAAGGGTGTGAAATAAAATGGATGGAGATAAGGATCATTCATTAGTGAAATGCCTGACACTGCGGAAATTCAGTTTGATTATGATGGTCCCGTAAGGTTTCTAAATTTACTTCCAAATTTGAGAAAAAGTGTTACTGCTCCAACACTAAATCAAACTCAGTGCAAAACAAGTATATGATCATCACTAAATCCATTTTTGCATTGAAAATCACCTTCTTAACTGAATTACCTTGAATCAAAAGCTGGGCTATAGGACAATCAAAAATGCGCTATAACAAAGCAGCGTATTCTGTGAGTCAGTCAGATTTTCATATATTTTTCATCCATTCGGCATCAGTTAGTCTGGGTCATCTGAATTAAGAAATTACTTAATAAATATACAATAAGGCAAAGCAACGACTATCCTTTCTTCCACATTTGACCAGAAGATACATCCGTTGTTATATTTTTGTTCAGGATGTTTTTCCTGATAATACTTAACAACGTAAAAACACTCGTTTATTTTATCATTTTCATTTCTTTTAAATTTATGTCTTATTTAAGGTGGGTCAACAGGTTCAAGTGAAAACCTACAAAATATAAAAATTTTCTCAAGATCCAAAGATGTTTAACCTAGATGTATATTACAACTTTGCGTGTTGGCTGACAACACAATCGAATGACGTCGCTCGCGTCCTTGGAAACAGCGCCACCTAGCGGAAACGGATTTTCGCCGGGCGAAGTTTCCTTTTTTCCCAATAATTTTCGGAAAAAATGACCGATTTTAAATTTCAAAACAGATTTGATAAGAGAAATGAAATGCCTATAACAAAACACGAAATTTGTTTGCTGAAAATTAGAGTGTTAAAATTTATTCTGGACTGAATTGCACGAGATGCAAAAATTCAATACGTTTTTAAAGTAAAGTGCCGCCTTTTATACGAAACTGGCTTTAAACGGGCTTGTAACATGTTGTTTTTATTGTTTAAAAAATATGTCCGACTTTTTCGATGCATCTATAAAATAAAAAGAGTGGTTCATCTCGCAAAATTTTCCGCAAATAAAATATATCTCCGACCTTACCTCGATGCATCTATAAAATAAAAAGCATGGGTCCTCTCGCCAATTTTTCCGCAAATTAAATTTGAATGTCATAGGTGCCACTACAAAACGGCGACGTCACGCCATTGCTGTTTGTTTGTTTGTATTTTAACGACATGCTTTTTAATTATTAAATGACCGTAGTTTTGAACTTTTTCATTTGTTACAGAAATCACATAAAATATGGAAAAAAAAGAATAAAGTGTAAATTATTTATTCAAATCTGAGAATATAATCGATTTGATTAAATATCAATTAGCCTACAATTAACGTCTGAGTTGTCTATGTCAAGTTGGGCTGTGAAGCCCTAATTATTGTAATCATGGCGCAGTAACCGTGACAAGTAATGGAAATGATGTCAGCTTATTTATTTGTTTGTATCGAAATCGCATTAAAGCTTCCTGTTTTTTTAAGTAAAAACGTAAACAAATGCGCATGCGTAAAGGTGGAACATTTATTAAAACATAAAAAATAACCTACGTAAATTTTCTGGCACTGGAGTAGAAGAATTGAAATTGAAACTATCAGTGAAAAAATAATGACGTTTCATGGAAGGAAGGAAAAAGAATAGTTGAACTTGAAAGAGTGTAAGTCATGTCAACAAATATTGCCGTTGTGCGATATCGCGGATGAAACAAGACAAGGTCTTGGTTCTATTTTGTTGGTAAAATGCTCGTTTTGTTCAAATAATAATTCGGTTCCAACAGGCAAAAGAAATTCAGCTGGAGACAATAATCACAACAGGTGCTTTGACGTCAACACCAGACTGGCAGCAGGTACACAGTAACTTTTATTACTTATCATTTTTATGACTTTTTATGCAATAAATAAATAAAAATAAATAAATAAATATTGCGATTAAATCATTAAATTTTATTTTATACATGTTCATATATGCGCAGGTGTAATAGCGCGTTTGAAAAAAACATCAGAATGAATATCATTTTTCCCTAGATTGTCATTAAGACACCTTATCCCCCTCAAAACCGCTGGAAACCAGCTCCCGCTGGCTGATTTTTCCTAACCAAACCACTTACACGATAAAGATACACGTAGCTTAACAGAAAGGGCATATTTTAGCCTGTTGTGAATTGCATATTTGTGGTGTCTTGACGGCCGCACAAGACTCTTTAAAAGCAAACATTTTTGCGACAGTTTTGTCACTTTTGTGACAAATTGCCAAAATTCATGTATGCTTCTTGCTTCGTTTTCTGACATACCAGGGTGCAAATACACTCAACCAAAGTTCTAATTGGTCATCAATTGTATATATTTACAATGTAGGCTAGTTTCGTTTCTTTCCTACGTCAAGAGAGGTTTTGGAAATAACTGTTTATTGTCTTGAAATCAATTATCTTATCTTTTTAATATCTTTTTAATCTTTATTGATTGTTTTCTTCAATGAATCCAATACCATTTACTTACACCGCTGGGTCAAAATTAGAAAAATCTTTAATTGAAAGGGAGGTAATTTTAAAATTTGATACTTTGAAAGGGATTTATTTAAACAAATGTGCTGTTGATTAATAAGGTTTTATGTGTTTCCTACTAATGAGGGGTCCTATTAAAACAAAACAAGAAATTAGGAGTTAATTTCTGTTTGCTAGATCTTTTTATGCAATAAATGCATTTTAGCAAACTTAAGGATAACTCTCGCCAAACTGTTCCGAAGTCAATTTTTACAAGATTAAAACTTTAGTTGAAGACTATTATTGACATATGATCATAAATAAAGAGTGAATTCAATGTCTTTCTAATAAAAATATACGGACAAAAAGTGGCCATTTAGAACTTTGGTTGAGTGTATGTGCAACAGCCGTATGTAATGACGGAACATTCGAGGCGAACGACCGATTCGTAGTTACTTACCTTTTGTTAAAGTATCACGTTATTAATTATTTACTAACCCGTAAGTATATTCTTGGTTAAAGTAAGTAAAAAAAAAACTATAATTCTGGCTGGGAAAGGCTACAGACCTGTTTATTTAAAAATTGCATTCAAGCGATCAGGTGAAACGGTTTGAACAAATTACTGAACAATAAAATTTACTGTACAAATTTGATTAATTATTTTTCACAGGACCGACAACCGGGAACATGAATATTGCAAATATGTTGCTGTGATTACCAGATACATCAGCAATCTTTACTCTATGGAATAGGGATTTGTTCATGGGCAAACGGTGAAGATACAGATCAACCGGCGAATTCAATCAGCTGACATTAATTAACCCTTTCCTCCATATATACGCCTAATGGTTTGAGCGAACAGTGTAGATCCAGATCAGCGGGCACATCCGTGCTGTGCTATCTTATCAGGCTCTATACAGTTCACCTTTTGATTTATAAGGTTATTCCTGACCATGTAAACGAGGATGCCGTCTATGATGCACTTGTTGCACCAAGTGTGTATGACAATGACTGAATTGATGCTGTCTGTGATGTCAGCATTGACAAAATATGTTGTAAAAAATCAAGGACTTCCTTCCTGGCGGCGAGTTCATTGAGCCAACAGAAGAAATGAAAAGAAAGATGCAGTCAGTTGAAAAACATAAGTTTTCAGAAAGAATATTTGCTTACTACGACAACTTATTGCGATATAAGCCACATATTAACACACTTGCAAGTGAAGCCTACATTGCCTTTGCTATCAACAAAACTGGAAAATGGTTGAAAGAGAAGACTGATGAAAAATTCATGAACTGGTTGCATCCGCAAGAAAAGAAGTGGCTGATATCAGAAGAAAGTTCAAATACAGAAAGAAGAAGGGAAAAACTTGAAGAAACAAGACAACAGAAGGAAGCAGAGGCAGCAAGAAAATTACAAAAGCAAGAAGAAATAACAAATGAAATTATCTTTTATGGTCTTTGGCAGTCAACAGACCAGGTCGACAGCGTACTTGACACAACAGAAACAAACAAGGAAAACATTAAAGCCCTTAAGGCACAGTTGAGGTTTAGAAAAGAAATACTGAAACAACATCCAGATAATCCTGCGATCTGTCGCTTTTCCAAGAAAAACAATGGCAAAACAGTAGCACTTAGTGTTGAAGAAATGTCCGAAAATGTGAAAGCTTTGGTTGGTCATGCGCTGAACATTTCCACAACACCATCACCTGAAATGCAGCTCCTGGTTGGTCGAAGGGTGCGACACAGGTTCACAGCCAACACGACAGGAGCAGAGAGGTGGTATACAGGAAAAGTAATATCACAAGTATGTCTGTTTAGGACATCCAATTACATTTCGTTTATATTTCTGGAAGACATCACAAAATGTAGACTAACACTAATTACACTAATGTAGTAGTAGATACTAATACTTTTGGAAATATTTACTTTCAAACTAAAATCAATGTAAGTGATCATTAGATATTTGTGGTAAAGAGAATGTAACTGATAACAATAAGTAAATATAAATCCTAAAATGACTTGAATATTGCTAATTGTCAAATATTTGTCTGAAAATGTTTTCTGTTTATTCACATTAATTTTTTAGCATACATTGCTTTAAATTATGTTTATAAACAAGGTTAAAAACATTTTTTTACAATTTTAATTAATTAAATTTTAAATAAATGCATATTTCAATTTATTTAATTTGATATAAAGGTTGATGTATAATCACAAAATTAATTAATCTTAACTGCTGTTTTACATAAAGGCAAGCCGGTAACATATTCAAACAAAACTATTCCAGGTTCCCGGTTATCCGGAATGGTTCAACATCTCCTACAGTGATGATGATGCTGTTTATTCATACAATTTGATGGAGGATTACAAGGCTAAGGACCTTGAAATTATCATTTAAAGTAAGAAACACTGGAGTTTGATTTTTTGTGACAGAATGTGATTGTGCGCTACTTTTCATATGGAGGTGGTCATACAAAATGTCATGTATCTTCAAATATAGAAGAGATATTTGAAATTGCTTTACAGTTTGGCATTTCACTTCAATAGACCTTTCCAGTGATATATAACGTGCCATTTTATGAAAGAAAAAAAACGAGTTTGAATTTTTTGTGACTGAATGTTATTGTGCGCTACTTTTGCTATATATGTATATGGACGGTGGTCATACAAAATGTCATGTAGCTTCACATATAGAAGAGATAGTTCATAATGCTTTATAGTTTTGCATTTCTCTTGAATAGATCTTTCCAATGATATATAACACCTGTCATTTTGTGAAAGACAAAAAATGGTCTGTTATTGCTATCTCCGGCCACTTCCGTCAATTTGACTGGTTTGCAGAGTGCACATTGCACTAATTTATTTAAAAATAATTTAAAAATAGTCACCTATTAAATCATATATTCTTCAAAAATATAACATTTCCACACCTTTTAAACTAAACGACGGAAGACGCAGATCGTATCCTTTTATATACAAGTGCAATTTAAAGAGGTGTAAGTGCTGCAATTTTTTTAATGTAGTTCAATAATAAAATCAACAGTCAATGGTAGAACTTTTTCAGTAAACATCAATTCAGATATTGACACTGACAAACGGACAATATTATTTATGTTTTAACCTGAAATGCTTTAGATTGTGGGATTCAATATGTTTGACAAACAGGGCGCCCTTTGAAAACACGTTTTAGTCAGCACTGTTCTAAAATAAGAAACAATCCTAAAATCAATTTATTTTTATATAAACATTTCAAACGATCAGGCCATACTTTAAAACATGTTAATATTCAACCTGTTGAAAAAAATATATTTGATAACAGTGCTTCTAGAGCATTTGAAATTAGAGCAAGACTTATATCGGAACAAAATTGGATACAAAAACTCCAAACACCATATCCACTTGGTTTAAATGATAGTATTTATCAAGAAGGCAACATTAAAAAAAATCCTGATTTTGACATTTTTGATTTGCTTGAATTACGAAAACGAAAATCGGGGTCACACGGGATAAGGACTAATGGTAACATCAAAAGAAAATCACGTGTTCATTGTTCTATTCATGACCTTCAAAATATTTTAAAACATTCTGGTAGACGTGCTATGCTGTCGCGTTTGGCTTCTCTTTCTATTTTAATTTTAAAAAAGTGGATAAGGAAGCCGATGATATTGTTATAAGAACTCATCCAATTTATGAAGTTGCAAGACTTACTCAGTGTTACACTCAGCATGTTCTCAGACCACACATTGACTAGGAATCTGATCACCAAAGACATTTTTTAAAATTTCATTTTTAAATAAACGTATAAATTTTATTGACCTTCCAAGTATATTTAAAGATTAAACTGTTGAATCGGCAATACCTAATTATTTCAAGAATACCGAAACACATATCGTTTGTTATAAATATAACAATCCAGTTAGAAACACAATTTTCAATTACAACAAAATTACCTCGGATTTACAGATTGTTGAAAACACACCAATATCAGGAGACTGTTCTAATGCAACCTGCCGGTCACATCGTTACAGGGAATCTAATTGTTATCAAAGACTTTGGAATCTCCAATTTAATTTCAAAAGGTCCAAAATATATAATAAATTCCATCGGACATCGACTTAAATACCTGTCGTGCGGAAATTGCAAAGTCTTTAAACTCTTTTTGCAAGAAATGGTGTAAACGAGAACATGCTGAGCCTAATGCTCTTTCAAACTGGAAAAAAACAAATATTCAAAATAATTGACACTCGTATATCCTTCTATAAAAGAAGCATAGCTTTATTACCACCTCGACCTCGTTTTAACTTTCGTCATTTGAAAAAAGGGTATTCAAGATTTTCACAACAGATTTGTTTTAACACCTGTTGATAAGGCTTAAAATAATGTAATTATAGTGTGACGTATACACTGTATAAATGTTCAAACTGAAGAGCTTAATAACACTAATGCTTATACACTGACTTCTTCATCTGCGAGTGATATTGTTACTGCACACACTCTATAGAGGTCAGCGTACACTATTGCGTTTCCCTATATGTTCTATATAGAGTCTTGGGAGTCTCCTTGATTTATGATTTATTTATTCTTAGACAATATCAGGCATGGTCTTCTGATGAAGTTTGAATATAAATCTACATAAAAACATAGATGAAATACCACCATGGCCGTAGGTTTCCACCTCAAATTTCACTTTTAAGACTACCACCCTAGCCTATTGACTAAATTTACTTGTAGCCATCCTGTTTATAGGCATTATTTTAAAACTATTGTTTGGATAATGATTTTGGGTTCCAACAGCTGCAGAAATACACAATTTCTGTTTTTTAGAAGGAGTTTTAGTTTTTCTTTAGCTATATCGGCCAATCAGCTAATGTTTCTATAGAGTCTTACGAGTTTCCCAAAACATTTTTTCAACCAACCTGGAAGCAGCTTTTATTTAGTGTACACTGATCTTAAGCCTCACATATTATTTTTAGTTATATTCAAACATTGTATAAAATGAAGAAATTAATAATTCTAAAAACTAAAATCAATGTTTTGTTTGTTTTTGTCAAAATCTGAACTCGCAGCCCTTCTTCATGTGTAAGTAGTTAGTGATGGAAGCCACACTAAAAACACTATAAACAGATTATAAACATTCATAAAAAAATCGGAAAAAATAGAATATTCCAGTTTATGTTATAAAACTTGACCACTGAAGACTTACACACAGGCATGATATTTTAAACAAGTAATTTTTTGGCTTGGCCTTAAATGCTTCTATACAGAGTCTTTTTTGTATCCCCACCCCATGTAAAAATACAAAAAAAAAACATTTTCTGGCTTTTATTTCAATAAATTTTCACTACCTGCAAGATCAAACTCCTGAATTTTACATTAAAAGCAGCTATAAACATATTTATCCATGGAAACACAGTCCATTTAGTATCTTTCTGCACTTAGAATACATAGCCATGACTTTTGTGGAAACCAAAACATGGTGAAAATCCATAAGAAAATGACATTTTGATGCATTTGGAGTGGAAATCATTCATTTCATGAGACTGTTTTTACTAAATTCTTCCAGTTGTCATATAAAATGTATTTTTATGCATGAAAATAAACAATACACCTTGACTGGACACTGCTATTTACCCAGGGGCTTGTTTTTGCCCTGAAATGCCTCTAGGATGTCACTCCTCATAGGTAATCTTATATCAAAATCCCATGAAATAAAGAATTAATATATAAAAATGCTTTAAAAAAAGTCAATATGCATGAAATGATTAAATTATTATGTAATTCAATTGCTCTGATTGTATAATTAAGCATATTTCATCAAATGATTTTTCTGTTTAATTTTCTTTGTTGAAAGGGAGACAACTCATGTTCTCTAAATTAGTCTAATTTGCTATAACTTACAATTTTGTAGGTATAAATATAATAAACATATTTTCTGCTATAATTATTTTCAAAAAAATCTCAAGCTGGTGCTACAGTTTTGAAAACAAAAGTGTTAAGCAGACGATGTTTAAGGCCCCATGTTAAACAATTTCTAATAAACATATATGCCAGATTTAGTTCTGTCATAGAATCCATGGTTTTCTGGGACCAGACTCCCAAAAGAAAACCAGTTAACCACTTTTACAGAGAATTACTGCTATTCTCTGTTAAAAATAAAAGTTAAAACTAATGTATACCTCAATCATAGTAGCAAATCAGTAAGTGAAATCCTTTACACAGTCAAGAGATCTATTTTACATACCCGGTGGCATTTAATGGTCAAACTTATGGCAACTTCCAGGAACCGACTTAAAATTATTTGTTTGCGAAATAATTTACTGCTTCGCAACTGAAATCAAACTCATACCGAACAAATGTCAACCATAAAATTCATTTTTTCTCATTTTGCCTTTATTCTATTACCAGTTTTAATATACAGCCACTCTACATTGTTCAACATTAGGCATCAAAAACAAATCTGAGACTTACTGAAATATTAAGAAAGACTTTTAAAAGGAGAAAAACCCAGTTTTGTGTCTAAAAGGCAAATCTAATTCATCATAAAATCATTTTTTCCTAACCAGAATTAAATCAAAGCCACACTTTTGATCCAAATATACCTTACAGTGACCACCACCTCTAAGTTTCCTCAAATGCAAGCATTATCCTCAAAATCTAACAACCTTTTTATACCAAAATAAGCAAATGCATAACAAAAAATGCACTCCCATGTATAGTTTTACAACAATCCTACCTTAAAAAGAAACAATTTCTATACTTTTCATGGGAACTATCATAAAGTGCAGGTCTCAACAAAGCTACAACACCATCTCCCATTCTGAATATAGTGAATAGGGCTATTTTCAACACTATCTTAATTCAGAGGCCCCTTTATCAACAACTTACAATCGGACTCCTTCTAACTGCTGCAAATGTATGTAGAAATTCTTTAGATTGTCAATATTCACAAAATTAACAAATTGTATACAAATTCAGTTTCAAACAAGGCGTTCAATAGATCACATACATCCACAGTCTTGCTGCCTTTAGGTCAGCGTACACTATTGCGTTTTCCTATATGTTCTATATAGAGTCTTGGGAGTCTCCTTGATTTATATATTCTTAGACAATATCAAACATGGTCTTCTGATGAAGTTTGAATATAAATCTACATAAAAACATAGATGAAATACCACCATGACCGTAGGTTTCCACCTCAAATTTCACTGAAGACTACAACCCTTGCCTATTGACTTAATTTACTTGTGGCCAACCTGTTTATAGGCATTATTTTAAAAGTAATTTTTTTCTTATCCAAAATGTTTTGGATAATGATTTTGGGTTCCAACAGCTACAGAAATACACAATTTCTGTTTAGAAGGAGTTTTATTTTTTCTTTAGCAATATTGGCCAATCAGCTAATGTTTCTATAGAGTCTTACGGGTTTCCCCTAACTTGTTTTAACCAACCTGTAAGCAGCTTTTATTTAGTGTACACTGATCTTCTACGAATTACAAAATTTAGAATCAGTGTTGAGCCGAAACAAGACAAAGTACCTACTATGTATTTGTTGCCTAAAATGCACAAAACACCGTACAAAGCAAGATTTATCGCAAACTAGTTCTTGTACATCAACAAAATTATCCGTGCTCTTAACATCTATAAAAGAACATGTAATTAGGTATTGCGAAAAAGTTTTTGAAACTACTGGCAAAAATTTATTTTGATCTATAAAAAATCAAATGACGTTTTGAAGAAACTTAAATCAAATAATTTTCAGGTGTTCTGTTTGTCTACATATGATTTTTCTACTTTGTATACTTCTCTCCCTCGTAATTTAATAAGAGACAAGCTAACCAGTCTCATTGAAAAAACTTTTGCTAGAGAAAATTGAACATTTATCGCTTGTAATGAACATAGGGCATTCTTTACAGATGGTTCTTATGATAATTATACTTCATGGACCTGTCAAGATCTTATCCAGGCGCTCACAATTTTATTGGATAATATGTATTTGAGATTTGGTACCTCTATTTATAAACAAGAAATAGGCATTCCTATGGGTACTAATTGTGCACCCCTTGTTGCTTATCTGTTTTTATACTGTTATGAAAGAGATTTTATGTTATCTCTTTCTACCGAACATCAAGATGATATTATTACAGCTTTTAACAACACCTCGAGGTACCTTGATGATTTATTAAATATAGATAATAACCATTTTCCATTTTACAGCGCTCTGCAGGCCTGGTGATTAACCCATCTACAGTTGATCATTATGCTTACCTCTTTGGTTGCACGACGGTGGCAGGGGTGTAAGAGTTTATGAAAGTTTATGGGGAAATCTTTTCTTAAAAGAACCTAAAAGCTCGATTTGTTTCTTTTATCCCTGTCATCGTGTTCTTGCTGATTTTACTCCAGGTGCTCTGGTCTCGGAAAGATCATTGAGTACCCGCCCTTTGGCTTTGCAATGCTATTAAATTCTTATGTTTATATGTTTGTATGCTTTTGCATGCAACATTGTTGAGCTGATGGGTGGGTTGGAGTTATTTCACCAAGACAATTTGTACTTGTTTTGTGATACGAGAACCTGTTGGGGCAAGTGTGAGGTTGGTGCACCCTAGAACCTGGTTTAAACCCCCAGTGGCAATGTTTTGCCACTCCAAGGCGGTATCCCCAAAGGTTCTCTTGTTTATTAATTGTTTGTGGCGTCCTATTTGAATTGACATACATATATAAAACATGAGCTCTCTCTCTCTCTCTCTTCCTCTCTTCTTTTTCGCTGCGTGGGGAGGCTGTGTTTTTTTAGTGTGGCGATTCCTGATATGCATATGTTGCTTTTTCCATCACTGGTTAATAAGATTTATCCTAAAGAACTACAGCTTAATAAAGCGAACACTTCAGAAAAGCAAGCAAACTTCCTTGATTTAAATCTGTCCATTGAATATGGTTAAGTCACTACTAAAATATATGATAAAAGAGATGATTTTAATTTTAATATAGTAAATTTTCCGTATTTAGACTGCGATGTTCCTCGTGCAACATCTTACGGGGTTTATATCTCACAGCGTGTTCGCTTTTCAAGAGCTTGCAACGATTTGAATGATTTCAAAGAACGTAATCTTTGCATAACAGAAAAACTTTTAAAACAAGGTTATCGGTATCACAAATTAAGGAAAACCTTTTGCAAGTTTTATCGCCGATACCCAGATCTAATTCATAAATACAGGTGCAGTTTAAAATCACTATTGCAATAAGGTATTTCACAGCCATTTTTTTTTATGGAGATTTAATTTATAAACTTAAGAAGATAAAAGGCAATGTTAATTTCTCCCGGTAATTCGTAAAAATCATCTTTAAATTTAAAAAGAAAGGTTACCAACATGATTTTTTACAGCGCTCCGCAGGCCTGGTGATTAACCCATCTACAGTTGATCATTATGCTTACCTCTTTGGTTGCACGACGGTGGCAGGGGTTTAAGAGTTTATGAAGGTTTATGGGGAAATCTTTCCTTAAAAGAACCTAGAAGCTCGATTTGTTTCTTTTATCCCTGTAATCGTGTTCTTGCTGATTTTACTCCAGGTGCTCTGGTCTCGGTAAGATCAGTGAGTACCCGCCCTTTGGCTTTGCATTGCTATTAGCTTCTAATGTTTTATATGTTTGTGTACTTTTGCATGCAACATTGTTGATCCGATGGGTGGGTTGGAGTTATTTCACCAAGACAATTTGTACTCGTTTTGTGATATGAGAACCTATTGGGGCAAGTGTGAGGTTGGTGCACCCTAGAACCTGATTTAAACCCCCAGTGGCAATTTGATTTGCCACTGACCGTTCCAATGCGGTAACCCATCTGGTTATCACTTTCGTTATTTGTTTGTGGCGTCCATTTTGAAACTGATTGTAATACCATGCTCTCTTTTCCTTTCTATTTTTTGGCTGTGTGAGGAGGCTGTGTATGCTGGATGTGGCCATTCCTGATATGCATATTTCATTTGTTTTCCAAAGGAATTTAGGATCTTTGCGATCTTCAACGGCTTTGTTAATGTATGATTTTTTGTTAACTTTAATAATCGAGCTACATTTATTTCACCAGATATTGTAATTTGTCCAGTCTTTGCAACTTTTGTACCTATCACGCTTTGTTCTGGCTTGAATAAGTTTTTCAAACAGCTTATCTATCACCATCATCGAAAGAATCTGAAAAACAACAGTTAATTTTATTTAAATTTAAGTCAATTCAAAAGAAACGTCATGCCATTAACATTTTGCGTTTCAAAGAAGGGTAATAAGCTAAAAATAGTAGCTCGGCAAAAACAGTGAAAATAAAAATGGTATTCCACAGTTTCAAAAAGGAAGAATACCATTTTAAATCACTGAGAAAACTATAATTCACTGGAAAACATAAAATGAAATTTGAAAGTTTAATGAAGAAATGTTGAGAAATGGCAGTCAAAGTCAAGCCAACGTTATGTTTTCGTGTCAGAAGTAAAAAAGGTGCGTAACTCCCATCAAATGCAACATTGACCTAAGGAATTTGGCATGATCACAGAAGTGTTGTCATAAGCAACATATATTAAATTTTAAAGTTTGAAGAATTTGTAGTTATTATCGACATTAAGTTTTCATGTCAAAGTCAAAGTACTTTACAAGGGCCATAACTCCATCAAATGTGACCTTGTTATAAAAAATTGGCATCATCGTGACTGTGTTGTCATAAGCAACAGTAAAACAACATTTTTCGGAGGGCAGATTAACATTGGGAGACTTATGGTGGTTTGGGACGAAACTTTTGCTGGTAAAAAGGGGAGGGGTGCCTCCTAAAAGACACCCCCTTATTTTCCGGGGGTGTTTTTAGCTGAAATTTGAATTATTTCACTGCTGTGTAGCTGTTGTGACAGGTTTTTCAGTATACCCGAATAAACAGCTGTCAAAACTTTCAGATTTTGTTTATTGTAAAGACATTTCATATTCATCGATCCCCAGCACCTGCATGAAACTTGCAAAAACTTGAAGGGTTAAAATTAGAAAATGTGTCAGACATACATCGCTAGTTGGTATCGCAGATGGTAAGAAACTATAACTATATTGCTCTTAAACAACCGAAACAACCGCATAAAGCAGACCTGATGTACTGGAAGCACAATACGTTTGGAAAGAGACTGTTATACAGGGCAAAAGGAACAACGAAAAGTCAAGAAAAATGTTTTCTTTTAACTGTAGTTGTTAAATCTAAAACCGAGTTTCTTTTTATTTTTCTATGATATAAACATAAAACTACTGTATACCTCTTGTTTTCAGTAAAGAAGACACTTGCCATCAATAAGACATGTTACAGATGTTAGAGTATTAATGTGATTCGAGGTATAAACGTGCCTTGGACTCGATCCCATTTTTTGACACATTGATGCGTCTCGATCAAATAACTAATAGTGTAGTCACATTAGTTCTAAAATCTCTGAAAGTTTCGAGTGATTTGGTTGATAACAACTTATTCCACCGATGAAATTTGGAGACTAGGTTTTTGGCAAATTTCGGTCAGAAATTCAGAAATTTTAAGACGTTTTTGTCGTATTTCTACACCACAGTTCACTTAGACAACATTGTTAGCATTTTTTTTGTCAGCACTCAGCGTTTTCCACCTATTTTAACAATCAGAACAACACAGAAACCTTTTAAGATGAACATTTTATGACAATATCCAACTGCCCTGTCGCGTCGCGGAAACTAAAACAATGCCTAGGACTCGATCCAAATGTTCAGCACATATATAAGTCTCGATCAAACTAACATGTTAATGAAGAGTAAGATTAATTCTATAATCTCTGAAAGTTTCAAGTGATTCCAGTGATAATAACCGATTCCACAGATGAAACTTGGAGGCTAGGTTTTCGGCAAATATGTCATTCTAAACGAATCAGTTGTATTTGTGCATGTGCACTACACTTTTTCCAACCAATTTTAACAATCATAACAGCTCAGAAGCATTTAAAGATCAAAATTTTATGACAATTTTTAATGCCCCGGTCGCGTCTTTAAAACTGAAAAACAGGTCTCGGTCCTTGAGTGATATTACAGCATATAGACAAAAGTTGTTTAAACTAAAATTATGCCTGTGTAGCGCTACCTTAGAGGAACAAATCCTGAAAGTTTCATCAATTGTTATGCAGTTGATAAAAAACGGCAAATGAAACCCCGAGACCTATTTTGCGAGTCTTACAAGGACGCGCATTTGTGTATTTTCGCCTGTTTCCGTTCTATTACACATAAGTTCATGCGGTAATAACTACTAACAGGTGGGTTACTCGGCGATTAATGCTTTTCTATTCATCTGCACAAACAGAATTGGCTAGTTTGTGTTATTTTCAACAATATCGTATTTTCGGACTGCCACTACAACATTACTTTTATGAAAACGGCTGCTCATACAGCATTTTTTCAGAAAATGATTCGTGACGTCATCGGCCTTGGAGAGTCGCAAAGCGCGTTCGTTTGAAAAATTTTTGTAAAGGGGACAGATTGGAATTGTTTTAAAGTGAAAATTAGGACTTTGAAATTTTCCTGGTTTTTAGAGATGTTTGAGGTGAGCTTATGGCCGTAATTTCAGAGCTCTAGACCGTCAGGAAGGTATGAATCCGAATATAAAACACATTACTCTTTAACGCTTTACAATTTAGCAATTAATATGTCTAAACCATCAAGAAGACGAAATACTCAGTCCTATCATCAGATCTAATTATCAATTAATAATGAAACATGCATATCAGGAAAAGTCATTAAGAAAACTCGGCATCCGCTCAAAGGGGAAGACCAGAGAGGAAAGAGTGCATAGGTTTAAAATCCCGAATTTCAGGAAAAGGCCTGGAACTTATATCTATATATATCTAGTTGTGAGGTTTTTAACGGACTTCTTTACATTTATTAATTTTTGAAAACTTCTAAAAGGTCTTGCTTTCGGAGATTTAGGTGGCCCTGAAAAGGACCGTGTTGTCATCATCTTTTTACCCCTCCTGTTTAATTCGTCACTCGGCCAAGATTTCCATTTCATTTCAAAAGAAATGGTTGGCCCTAAAAAGGTCCGTTTTCATAGAGTTCAATAGAACTCGGACAAATCCCGATACAGAATTTTCATTCTGACCACGTATGTTGTGGTCTCCGGACCGTAACTGTTGTTAAGTTGGTAGGATTGTTAGTCCTATAAATATGACGTCGTAAATGTTTATTTATCATTTTTTTTATTTTACGGCAATTACGATGTCATATCGCCGAACGCAGTTTTCCTGTCGCATGTTCCGACCGATTTTCAGTCGGGACAATTATCTATCTTATCTGCAAATTTACAACATGACAGGCCTAAATTTAGCAATATTTCATTAATATTACACTTATTCTTACTTCAGACACAAAAATAACTTACATTTTCCAGTAATAAACTACGATAATCCATTTCAATTTCCACCACAGTATTTTTGTATATGCGGCTCTCAGCCGTGTAGACATTGCTCGATTCTGATTGGCTCATGTAAATCATGCATCCGCCTCATGTTATACAGTACTAATTGGACGAATTATTGATAAATAGATGTTTTTATAATATAAATCATACTTCCCCATAAAATCGGACAGAAATATATATTTTAATGATAATTTCAGTAAAATTACAAAAGTTTGATTGTTTTTCTTACTGTTTAAAGGACATCACCTGACTATTGAAAATTTTATTTTCGTCTAGGAAGTTTTTACGGAACTGTCAATCGCAATATGTCAAGTGAAAGTTCTGCATACAGAGTACTTAAATATAATTTCTTGCCTGATTTAATTCATGTTTACTGATGATTTGATGCGTAAAGGTGAATTTTGTTATATATTTTCAGTGTCTAATCATTAGAAGCTGAGATTACGACTTCTGTAAATTTTTTGTTAAAACTAAATATGCGAAAAGTTTTTGATGCATCGCGTTTAGAGGTAACGCTTGCCAATAAATGAAAATATAAAATGTCAAAATATTAAATGCTAATGGTTAAAGAAGCATGCGTTCCTCTAAATAATTGGAGTAGTAGGATTGTCGGGGTTTCCGCCAGACGATCCCTCGCCTGGCGCAAAACTCCTTCAAATCCTGTTCACGTTGTAGTTTGTCTATTTCGGCCTCGACGCAGGCAGAAATATTAAGATTTGGCAAAGTTATAGCCCACGTTAGGTTTTTTCGGCTGACAGAAGGACGGACCGGCGAACGGACAATTCGATCCATATTTATCGCCTTTTCTTTGAAGGAAGACACAATAATAGAAGCCTAGAAACCTCTCTCCCCCCCCCCCCCCCCCCCCCCAAAAAAAAATACTTTTCGTGCACAAATGCCCAATCAGAGACGGCCAAATAATCGTACTACCAATTTTATCCAGTCACGTTAAATATTATGCTATTTATATAAAACTTATATTTTACTATAAATAGAAAAATCAGTTAAAAGGGAAAGTACAGTAAAAATAATTATGTTGATTTTTGTATGATAGATTTTCCACACTGGGTTCACACGGACGGACCGAAGCACGAAGACCATACCTAAATCTTCCTATCACTACGAGGCGGGAAATAAAAAGCGTGTTTCTCTCCAAGTCGCACACCTCGGGTTTAAGACAACTCAAAGATAATGAAGTCACATTTTTTACATATAACGGTTTAGAATGATTCATCTTATTTAAGATATCTTCGAAAACCCCGTCTATGTCACTTATTTCGAAATCTTGGCAGGCAATTAAAAAAAGGTGAAAGATGCATATCAGGAATTGCCACATTCAGAAAACAACAGCCTCCCCACACAGTCAAGAAGAAGAGAGGGGGAGAGAGCATGGTTAATAAAATAATCAGTTTCAAAAAGGACGCCACTAACAAAAAACAAAAATGAGAACCCGAGGGGTTACCGCCTTGGAACGGTCAGTGGCAAATCAAATTGCCACTGGGGGTTTAAACCAGGTTCTAGGGTGCACCAACCTCACACTTGCCCCAACAGGTTCTCGTATCACAAGACAAGTACAAATTGTCTTGGTGAAATAACTCCAACCCACCCATCAGCTCAACAATGTTGTATGCAAAAGCATACAAACATAAAAACATAAGAAGCTAATAGCATTGCAAAGCCAAAGGGCGGGTACTCAATGATCTTTCCGAGACCAGAGCATCTGGAGTAAAATCAGCAAGAACACGATGACAGGGATAAAAGAAACAAATCGAGCTTCTAGGTTCTTTTAAGAAAAGATTTCCCCATTAACCTTCATAAACTCTTAAACCCCTGCCACCGTCGTGCAATCAAAGAGGTAAGCATAATGATCAACTGTAGAAGGGTTAATCACTAGGCCTGCAGAGCGCTGTAAAATATCATGTTGGTAACCTTTCTTTTTAAATTTACAGATGGTTTTTACGAATAACCGGGAGAAATTAACACTGCCTTTTATCTTTTTAAGTTTATAAATTAAATCTCCATAAAAAACTGGTTGTGAAATCGCCACACTCACAAAACACAACCTCCCCACGCAGCGAAAAAGAAGAAAGGAAGAGAGAATATGTTTGTTATAAGTATGTCAATTCAAATAGTACGCCACAAACAACAAAAAAGAGAACCTTTGGGGATACCGCCTTGGAATGGTCAGAGGCAAAACAAATTGCCACTGGAGGTTTAAACCAGATTTTACGGTGCACCAACCTCACAAAAAATCTGCATTTGTGACCTAATATTTTATAATGTAAATATTGGAAAGGTCAATATTTCAGCTCCCGTGAAAGAAAAATCACTTCTCACGATCACAAAGTGCGTTGAACGGTACTTGGAACGAATAAGTGCCGAGAAAATGGTATTTCTGTGCAGCAACTGAAAGTGAGCAGACTGTACGCAAAGTTGCAGTATTTCAATGTCAGACTGTGCGAACAGTTGCGATCATCAGTGCATCAGATAACTGATAACAGATTAACTGAAAAGCATTCATGAAGCAAGAACTTGTTTAAGGAATCAATTAAAGGAATCAATCCACTTAAATGTATTATTTATAGAAAAAAATCCTCATATGATCACATTTTAGAACTGACAAGCATGTTTTGAGCTATGCAATAATAGCTTTTTTTTAATTCTGATCTACTATTGAACCGTATGAACAAATCAGTACTCTTTGCAAGTCAAAATAAGATACCGATAATTTCTAGAAATCCAGGAGAAATACTGAGTCCCCTGATTGTGACGTTAAATAAAACCTTGTATAAACCTGCTGAAATCCCTTCCTGTGTTGACAAAGACATACTTTATGCAAAAATATTATACTATATCATAATAACATTAACAATCTGGTCTTTGACAGTAAAATTCCATTAAGTTTTTTTCAGTTTTTGAAATCCACCACTTCGTGACTTTTGAGTGAAGTAAATTTACCAATTTAGCCCGCAAATGCTAAGAATTTCATGTTAAGGTTTTTTAAATTTCGAGTTGGATTTCATTATGCCTGACTTTTATTGGTAGATTCCAGTGATTACGTTAATCTGATTGAGGCATCCTATGACATCTTATGAAACTAAGGTTGAAAGACGAAAGTGGATTTGTCCAGGTATAGTATCGCTTCTACTGTTCGCTCTTTCGCTCTTTATTTTGATGTTGTTTTTTTTTCATTATTGTCGCTGTCAATATACGAGCCGGACATTTGTATAACAGCTAGAATAATATTACAGTTATTCGTTTGCCAATGCGTACTGTACAGGATTTGCATGTTCGTTGAATAATTTTTTGAAATTTCAATATTTTACCTGGGTGTTGTAATACGCAATGGTCGACTATCGCCGAAAAAAGGACTAACAGTACTGTGTAGAATAAGCAGCGGTACAGATATCTTTTCAGATATCTGAAAACTAAAAGCAAATCTGACTAAGACACAGAAGCTAGGACCAGTTATTTGTTTATACAATTGTATTATTTAAAGCATTATTATGAGCAAATTTGTTGAAAAATATGCATTTTTCAGGTTATTGTACACGAATGATTGAGGTTAATTGAACCTGTCGATGCAATTTGAAAGCATTAACTGAAACCATAATTTGTTAATGATCTGCTTACAACTATGCGTACAGATGTAAGGCAACTGTTAACAACTAACGATCGCGCACAGTTGCAACTTACCGTACAGTCTTATCATTTTCATTGCCATAAAAAAAATCATTTTCTCGTTGTTGAGTCGTTAAATCTCAAGTCAACGAAGTGCACCAGTTGAATAAATGAATTCTCCCCCATACCAACACAAATATGGTCCAAAAATCTTTTTACACAAAGAAATTTGAACCCATTCAGTCCGATTTTGTTCCATGGTTTGCTCCTTTTTTCACTGATCGAGTTGGTAACGTTGATTGATTATAGCTAAACTAGACCTTCCATTAAGTCTATATCGTCACAGAAAGACTAACAATTAACCGTTGTACTTACCAGTCATAATTCCTTCCAAATTCACGTTAAATTTGGTTTTATTTAAAAATAAATAATTTGATGTCGCGTGTTTTTCTCTAAGCAACTATGTGATCATCGGCGTACAGATCAGCAACTTCCGTTTCGAGCAACTGTACGCTTAAACACTGTGTCAGCTATATTATACCAACGAGCCAAAATGAAACCTTGACATGAATAACATGGAAAACTCCTATTACATAAATGATGCCTATCTATCGGTTTTAAAAAAGAAACATGGAAAAAATACGTGGTTGTCGATTATTAAGCGTTGGATTTTGTTCTTATTTCAATTAAAAGGGAGGTAATTTGCTAAAACGAATATAAAAGTAATTGTTGATTATTTCTCTGCATTCGTGGGCTTTAAAAATTGTGGTTTTCCTTCTCAACATGCCACCGTCTTCTAAATTTGACAGTCAAAAAGTCTGTTTGAGACTTTCATGTTAAAAATTATCGGTCTCATCATTATTAAGGAAAGAGGAGATAACCTTGACCTCTGTGTAAAAATAAAAATATCTTCCCGCTTTGTTAAATGTCAAGATATTTGCAAATACCACAAATGAAATGAAAAATAAAATATATCATCACTAAACAAAATATTTGAATTTAAAAACTGGTAAGTTTTTAATTTTGTTCAGTATATATAACGTGATTGGTTCTTGAGGATATTATGATTTTTTAAAAGCTTCTGATTGATAATTGTTTTATTTTATTGTCTCGTGTTTGATTTTGTCTCAAATAGTAGTTATCGCCTAGGGATTGCGAGTTCGGTCCTTCGCTACTACCGTTAAAAATTTAGTAGCAGACTGAGCCGAATTCCTTTGTAGATATGCTATGCACAAAGCGCTTGATCTGAAACGATTGAAGTTGGTGTGTACTGTAATGACTAACATTTCATTTTCCATAAGAGATGATAATTAAATATAAATTGTTTAGAAGAACTTCATCATATTTTCAGTCGTATTGATTATTCCTCGTTGTTTTTCTTTTTTGTGGTATTCCAAGCCTTTTGTGACCGCATATTGACAAATATTACTGCTATATTAATGACCTTGTTATTAAGGCCATGCACACAGTGTATGTTACCTTGTAACGGGTTATAGACTAACCACTGTGTGCAACGAAATTGTAAAATGCTACTGTAACATTTCTGAAATCCAGACAAATTTTGTTCAACAACTGGTAAATGAATACTGCATCTGTACATCAAACTGATTATGTAGACTTCTAACAATGTAGACTTCTAACCAGTTTAAACATAATTACGAGAGTGAAAAAGAGTAACCTTATGTTACCACCATTCCATAACTTGCGTCAAAACTATGTGTCACTGTAATTTGTATTCCAAACCGACCTTAAGGCTATTGGGAAAATGATGTTTAATCAATGATCTATGTGTTTTCTACATTCTGGTTTTAACTAGAGGCAAATGAAAGTTCATTGTCCATGTTCTTGGACAACAAATCGGTTTATTTCTTTTAAGAAAAACAAATTATTACAAAAATGTTAACTTGGTATATCAAACTTTTGACAAATAATAATATTTTTGGTGTTTCAAACTTTATTTGATCAGTGTTGTCTACTTAAGCACTATTATACAATGTCGTAGCCGAAATGTGGGCTCTATTTCTGTTTTCGATGCGATAAAAATGCCTTAAAGGTGATTTACGAGCAATTCTTATGTCCGTTCTGCGGCCTGAATGGTTGTGTGGGACAGGCGTCGTCTACGGGCACGTGCAAATATTCATAATATTGACTGTTTCAATCTTATTGGAACCGGTCGAAAATTGGCAGGGCCATTATCAATATTTGCCCTGGCCTTTTTAATAATGAGATTGGACAACATGATAAGTTGACATCTTACATATTTTACTCTATTTAAACGATTTTAGAGGTATGATCCAATATTTACACTAATAAAAATGAAATTAATGAAAAAGGCATTGATCACATTTATAAATTTGATTTCAGGTTTCCTCCACTAAGAAGCAAATCTAACAAATCGTGTATACTGAATAATCCTGCCGATTTGTCTTACCCATTTGATCCGATTTCGCCATCTATTACTATCCTGTCAAATCAGGGTCAGCTCAAATGTTGATAAGAGGAAATAAGTGACAGTAATGATCAATTTGAAAAGTAAAAGTGTGGCGTATTCAACGCTGTGTTCGTAAACAATCTTGTAACCCGATATTGAAATGGAATTAACTGGTCAATCTCCGTTACACTGAGAAATGTTCACAAGATTTTTGCGGTTAGGGATCACTATAGGAACTTTATAGGTAATTGAGAATAAGATACAAATATACTGGCCGTCAATAGAAAGTTACCTTTTTAACCGCAGTATTTACATTCTGAATGAAAACCATTTTGTAATGCAAAACAGCTTCATTCTTGAAATATTTAGTATCTTACTTTTTCAGGTTATTTCTACTGAGGAAGTTTAAAAGCTCAATATTTGATAGAAACAATAAAATGAACAGAACACAATTGCATAACAGCCACTATGAAAACGTGTAAATGGCTGTTTTACTTTTTGGTCGTGTCACGAAAACTTGATTTTCTAAGCAATTGAAAGATTTTAATGATTTCTTTAAGACATGCTCTGCTGCTAACGTTCGACAATGAACGTTCAGGAAATGTGCAGAAAACCGGAAATAGACTTAATGTTCAGGCATGATTTTCTTCCGCTTTAAAGCGGGATTCCGCTTTTTGCCGCGCCCGATTCCGATTTTCGATTTTATTTTCCGCGTCGGATTCAATTCGCCAACCGGGCTTTGCTGTGCAAGAGTCTAGCGTCACCACACGTTTTTTACGGGGCCCGGTTTTTACATTTACCGATGTTTCCCGAAATGTAATCAGCGATATGATTGGATAAAATCAGAGCATTGGCCAATTGTAAAACGCGTATTCAAACAACGGTTGTACTAATAATCCAGCATGGCTGCGAAAGTTGTTGTTGAAAGAGATGTTGGAAATATAAATAAAAGGACATCAACAAAATTTTGCAAAAAAAAAATTGAATATGGGAGTGGCTAGAACGGAAAGTGAACGACGAGCCAGTCATACGTTTTATCCGAAATTATTTTTCCAGTTTTAGCTCACCTGTAACATAGTGACAGGGTGAGTTTTTGTGATCGCCCTTCGTCCGTCGTCCGTTGTCAGAATGTTTATCTCAATGATATCTAGGTCAAGTTCGAAACTGGGTCATGTGACCTTGAAATCTAGGTCACTAGGTAAAATTATAGAAAAAGCTTGTCCGCACTCTAGCAGTCTTAATTTTGGTGCCATCTTCTTTAAACTTGGTGAGAATGTTTATCTCAATGATATCTAGATCAAGTTCGTAATTGGGTCATGTGACCCTTAAAACTAGGTCACTACGTCAAATTAAAGAAAAAGCTTGTCTGCACTCTGGCGGTCTTAATTTTGGTGGGATCTTCAAACTTGGTCAGAATGTTTATCTCAATGATATCTAGGTGAAGTTTTAAACTGGGTCATGTGACAGAAATCTAGGTCACTAGGTCAAATTATAGAAAAAGCTTGTCCGCACTCTAGTGGTCGTAAGTTTGGCCCATTCTTCAAATTCGGTCAGAATGTTTATCTCAATGACTTCTACATAAAGTTCGAAACTGGGCCATTTGACCTTGAAAACTAGGTCACTATGTCAAATTATAGAAAAAGCTTGTCTGCACTCTAGCGGTTTAATTTTGGTCTGATCTTCTTTAAACTTGGTCAAAATGTTTATCTCAATGATATCTAGGTCAAGTTCGAAAGTGAGTCACGTGACCTTGAAAATTAGGTCACAAGGTCAAAGTATAGAAAAATTTTGTCCGCACTCTTAATTTTAGTCTGATCTTCAAACTTAGTCAGAATGTTTATCTCAATGCTATCTAGGTCATGTTCGTAACTGGGTCATGTGACCTTGGAAAGTAAGTCAATAGGTCTAATTTTAGTAAAAAGCTTGAACTCACTCTAGCGGTTTTAGTGTTTGGCCGATCTACTGCAAGCTTGGTTAGAATGTTTTTTTCAATGATATCTAGGTCAAGTTCAAAACTGGATCATATGACCTTGCAAACTAGGTCACTATGCTAAATTATAGAAAAAGCTTGTCCGCATTCTCACTGCGGGGAATCACGTGGTTTTGTTTTGGTACCATGCACGGATAATGGCCTCCCAAAATCGCCGGTAAGTTTATCTTTTTTTTAGTTATTGTATAGCCCACATCGGTATACACTTTCCAAGATATAGCCTATCATACGCGGACTGGAATTTCTTTTCCATTGGTATCTTACTTTCCCCTCAGAGTTGCGTATATTTCTAGTTTACCCTTTGCATTTTTTTTGTTTACATTTTGTGTTGGGATACATCTTTCACGTATTAACCCTATTTTTTCATATAATTGCTTGAAATGATACATTTCATTTAATTTAGATTTTCTTTACTTATAATGTTAAACGAGTGTTTTTTTAAGTGTATTTGATGGTTTGGAATTTTTTATCTTTGATATTAAACAAAATACCGGCACAATAAGTGAAATGATATTTGCCACGGAATAAAATTTTATGATATCTTTCACGTACAGATCATTTTCGTTTTGTAGATGTACATTATTTTAAAAGCCCGCATTCGTGTTAAACTTGGCATACACAAGAGAATTTAAATAAAACTGATGAAATGTATGCCTATATGTAACTTGTCTAATACGGTTGTACGTAAATGTTGTTTCCATCCAATAGGCTTGAATTGTTTTCATTCATTTTAGATAATGACACGTACAAAATCTCCTTTGGCGTTGAAAAGGCCTAAAAATGCAAGCAGACGGCGCAAAAGAAAACCCTTGCTGCCCCGAAATGCATTCAAATCGACATCGCCATCCCCATTGTATGGATGGAAAAAGGTTAAGTATTTTAGAAGTTCTTTTTAAAGCCTGAGCGATTCCAAAATTAATTGTATGCAAGAAGTTTTATCGGTTAAATAGATGGTGGGAAAACAACAATTACATTGTTATATTCAGCAGGTCAAAACTTCACCGATTATGTGACTACTCCTGATATATCTTATAATTAAATGACTGTTGTATGATTTTCAACATATGTTTAAATATGAAAAGAGAAAGTGAACGTATCCATATATTGGCAATATATAAGAATTTGTTGTTGTATAAGTGATTACTATTTTAAAATGAAGACTAAATTTATATAATTTATGAATAAAAGCAATATACAATGTGATTATTGTGCTTTATTGAATCCTTTATATAAACCAAAATATCAAAAATTTAAGTTTCTTTCGGTATGACTAGATATAGAGTATCACAACAAAAATGTATTCAGTATGACTAGATAAGTATCATTACACAGTTTAGCTTTATAGCATGTAATATCGTCCGATATCATTCAACTATGTACTTGCTGAAAATGTTCAACTTGTGAATATGATCATATCCTTAGAACAGGAAGTTAAGCAATTTTTGATCGAAGTGTTGCATTTCAGACAATTGACTGTTTCACTGCGCATGTCTGTACTTTCAGCAGACAGCGACAGTAGTAAACAAATTTTGTCTGGCTGCTATAGCCGCCAGAGAATCCTTAGCGAGTTTCAGTTATCTTTCCTTGAGGTTTAAATTAGGCGATATTCCCCACGTTTTTACAAGTACATAACAACACCAGCTAGTGTTAGGTTGAAAAATACAATGAACTTGGAGTCATATTACAGATCTATGTTTACCATTATCCCAACTGGGTTGCTGATAGCAATTTTATGCCACTTAACGTAGTCACTGATTTATTGCCATACATATGTTTGGAATGCCTACATTACTGCGATAGGTTAAACCTTCGAGTTGCACAAATGCTGCACAATGCTTGCCATAAAATGTTGTTCAGTGCGCTGTTTACACCTTCCAGTTGCTGGTTTATAAAGTATAAGCTGTACTTCTTCTAATCTTTATCACAAATAGTGCATATTTACTCCATCATGCTTTATCCATGTCAAGGTTTATCATGAATTATTGTGATGAGTAATAAGCTTTGTTGACAAGAAGCTTGAGAGAGAGTTTTTAAAATAGATACAGAGAGCAAGTGTGATGTCATCCAGCAGCCAATCAGAGGCCTCTAGATTTTGGTTTACAACAGTCGTTTATTTTCTGATAACGACGGAGAAAGAGTCTATTCAGACAACGTATCACATGTTGACAAAGGGACCCAATATGTGGATAAATTAAATATTTCTTGGATAGCTGGGCTTTTTTTCACTACCAGGGGAAGGGGCACACGCCTTATAATTTTAGGGAAAATAGCGTGATTTTTTCTCTGAAGGAGGATGCAAATACCTGATGTAAAGTTACATTTTGGGGTAAAATGCATGATTTTAAAGAAATTTTCTGAGGGGGAGGCGCCCATAAACGGCCCCTACTAAAGAAGGAAAAAAAGCCCTGGATAGAAACTTAAAATCTATGCAGTTACACGAACAATTGCAGTTACACGAACAATTAAGAGTACAGGTCTTGAAATATCACTGGGGTCACACTCAAAAAATGTTTTAACATAACAAAATTTGATTGAAATGCAATATTTAGAAAACCAATTGTTAAACTTTCTGTTCTTAGCATATCCATTAATCAAAAACTACTCAGTTCAAATAACTGATATATACCCAGACATTATGTTTTAACAGTCTAACATTTTCACTTTACACAGCTTTTTGAGCTACTGGTTGCCGTTTTCTTCTTGGCCAATGGTTTTTACCACTATTTTTACACTCATCACACAATGGTTAATGACTGTTTCTAATGACGCTTTTGTAGTGCAAAGAAAAAGCGTCTAGCCGAGTATGAATAATATTGCCGATTCGCACTTATATGTTTCATACTGCGTTGTCGTATTCTACCGATTCGTACTCGTAAGGTAAATTTTGATGTACATATTTTTTTTTCAAAATAAAAAACGTTCGGGCGGAGTGATTTTCGAGGTGCGGGCGGGGATGAGAATCTAGGAATTAATTTTCTATGGCCTAACAACACGTTCCATTTTTTATTTCATGTCATATTAAATGAAACGAAAATTTTATTTGTACCAAAGTGAACGATGTGTCTTTTTATGCCCCCGCCATGAAATGGCGACGGGCATTAAGTGTTGCTCCTGTCCGTCCGTTTGTCCGTCCGTCCGTCCGATATTCTCGTGAACGCAACTCCTCCTACACTACTGTTGGGAATTTAATGAAACTTCACCACAATGCTTGGCCTGATATGTTGTTGTGCATAAAGGTCGGGTTTCGCTCTTACATGTTCCGTTCAGAAGTTATGGCCCTTTGATACTTCCATTTACATAAGTTTTAATAGGAATATATCTCGTGAACGCAACTCCTCCTACACTACTGGTGGGAATTTAATGAAACTTCACCACAATGCTTGGCCTGATATGTTGTTGTGCATAAAGGTGGAGTTTTGCTCTTACATGTTCCGTTCAGAAGTTATGGCCCTTTGATAATTCTATTACATTAGTTTTAATAGGAGTATATCTTTTGAACGCAACTCCTCCTACACCTCTGCTGGGAATTTGATGAAACTTTACCACAATGCTTGGCCTGATATGTTGTTGTGCATAAAGGTGGGGTTTCGCTCTTACATGTACCGTTCAGAAGTTATGGCCCTTTGATAATTCCATTTACACTAGTTTTAATAGGAATATATCTTGTGAACGCAACTCCTCCTACACTTCTGGTGGCAATTAAATGAAACTTTACCACAATGCTTGACCTGATATGTTGTTGTGCATTAAGGTGGGGTTTCGCTCTTACATGTTCCGTTCATAAGTTATGGCCCTTTGATAATTCCATTTACATTAGTTTTATTAGGAATATATCTTGTGAACGCAACTCCTCCTACACTTCTGGTGGCAATTAAATGAAACTTTACCACAATGCTTGGCCTGATATGTTGTTGTGCATTAAGGTGGGGTTTCGCTCTTATATGTTCCGTTCAGAAGTTATGGCCCTTTGATAATTCCATTTACATTAGTTTTAATAGGAATATATCTTGTGAACGCAACTCCTCCTACACCACTGCTGGGAATTTGATGAAACTTTACCACAATCCTTGGCCAAATGCCTAGTTTTATGAATGGAGGGATTTCAAAATAACTTTGCACAAATTTTCACTATGACAAGGCAGTGTGTCCGCACAATACCCAAGCCTGAAGGTCCAAGATCAAGGTCACTGATACTAAAAATAGAATTTTCTTGTCCGGGCTGTAACTTCATTATAAATGTAGGGATTTCAATATAACTTGGCACAAATGTTCACCATGGCAGGGCGGTGTATCGCGTACAATGCCCATGCCTGTAGGTCAAGGTCACTGTTACTAAAAATAGAATTCTGTTGTCAGGGTTGTAACTATGTTAGGAATAATGTAGTTTCAAAATAACTTGGCAGAAATGTTTACCATGACAAGGTGGTGAGTCGTGTACCATGTCCATGCCTGTAGGTCCAAGGTCACTGATACTAAAAATAGAATTTTCTTGTCCGGGCTATAACTTTGTTTTGAATGGAGGGTTTTCAAAATAAATTGGCACAAATGTTCACCATGACAAGGCGGTGTGTTCCGTGCATTACCCATGCCTGTAAGTCCAAGGTCAAGGTCACAGTCACTAAAACTTGAATTTACTTGTTCTGACTATAACTTCTTTATGAATGAAGGGATTTCAAAATAACTTGGCACAAATGTTCACTATGACATTGCATTGCATTACCACCAACTTCTTCACAGACATTTCCGTAATGAGAAGACAACAGTGCCACAAATACAAATAACTTACTTGATCTTTAAGTTTATGCATATTCTTATAATTACTCGAACATCACTGTCTTTGAAATGCTATTATTCCCATCATTGCACTTGAGTGTCTGAAAACGATGCATAGCGGGGGCATCCGTGTCCTATGGACACATTTCTAGTTTCAATCATAAGTTCGCTTTCTATGAATAATGATACGATTTGCCATGTATTATGCTTGAAATTGTTATAGCGAATTCGTATTTCTTTCTATTCATTTCAGAATATCACAAGGGCGAAATCACGTCTTCCTGTACCAACCCCAGAGAATACGAACTGATACTTGATACTTGTTCGAAAACTTTTCATGTGAAATATGATAAAATGATTGAAAAGAAGAACAAAGCTCTTTCTCCTTTTTCTTCATCTTTTTTGGTCATAAGATATTTATTCGTCGGGTAATGATGCACTTTAAGTATGGCTGAAATTAATTGAGTTATGCCTTTGTTTTGATAAAAGCTGCTATTCACTCTTATCATTTTATATACCGTGCTCTGTCTTCCTCTCTTCTTCTTGGCGGTGTGGTGAGGGTGTGTCTTCTGAATGTGGCAATACTTGATATGCATATTCCACTTTTTTTTATCTAATATCTGCAGATATGACTTGTTTTAAAAACTTGATAATCTTGTGCGCCAGAAAGGTGAAGACATGTTTATCATATTAGGTACTCGAGATTTGTAACAGGGTTCTCAAATGTTGTATAGGCCATACATTCCAAGCAACGAACATTTGTATGCACACAGGCTAGATGAAAGATTAAAATACATACTATAAAATGTTTCATTGATTTATTTTTAATTATTGACAAAACATATAACATACATAGATTTACAAAAATTTCACGTAAATGTATTGGAATAACAGATATTCAAGTTTAAATCACAGCTTAAATCAACATTGTAAATCACATATAAATAAATATGGAGGATATCGTTCACCTCATCTTAGATATACATGAAACACAATGTATACATGACATAAATCAACAGGAATAATAATAAAAATAAACAAAAACATGACAACTTACAGATAAAATATATACGGACGTATCGCTAATTTTATATGACAACTGAAAAGGTGCCTTGTACATGAAAAAACAAAAACTTCAAACATAGAACAAATGACAACAACAAAACATCAAAAGAGGACAATATGGGTCTTGTAGTCTTGCTGGATACATATATAAAAGAGATTCCGATCTAAACACTTTGTGACATACATGCGTTCATTTAAAACGAAATGAAAAACCTCGGTTCATCTGTTTTAATTGTTAACAAGAGGTGTTTGTCAAACACAAATGCCCCCCCTGACGTGCAAGTGATATCTATTAGCATTGAATTTAAATTTTTGGAAATTTAGAGACTTTTGTAAGCTTTAGCAATGAAGGGTACCAGTCATGAAAGCAATTTACAAGACGGTGGAACTCCTATATATCAATAACCAGGTCATGCAATGAGAGGATTACATTTACCTCGACAAACATAAGCGCGTGTAGATTAACCTAGTCTAACACAAAGGATTTTATTGTAATTTAAATCAAATATTCGCTATTGGCGGAGATATAGTAGCTCTAGTGTTATGTCAATTCCGGTAATGTGCAGGCTTTAGTGACCATCCATACGAAACCAAAGCATTTAATAAACACAAGTGAGTGATAATCAGTGCCTATTTATGACACGGCATATATTGAAATAGTTTAAAATTAATGTTATGGATCATTAATATATATCTTTACTTGAAATTGTCATGGGGAAAAATAATCACAACTTTACACTGAGAAGTATTTTATTTTATTATACAAATAAACATCATAAAAGGCTTTCATTAAACACAGATATTGGTCATCAATTATGTAACAGTACCTTTTCTTTGGCAGATGTGGTAATGACAGTTGTTTTTGTTTTGCTGTTGAGCAGGTAAAGATAAAAGTCTTGGTATAGAATGTGTCTGGTTTCAGTGTGGTCTTTGTAGCTGTGTGATCACATAATAATGGTCTGAGAAATAGGTCGGGTGGTAGGTACAGTTGCTGTACATGCTCTGGAGTCCTCTTGATAGGTACACATGGTCTAAACAGGATCCAAGTTTGTGAGATGTGCTTGCCTGTCTAAACATGTACAGGTATTTGTCCATGAAAGACTTTAATGTCTGATATTGTGGTGCTAGGGCATCATCATTGAAATCTCCCAATAACACAGAATATGGTAAACTTTCACATGCCTTCAACACGGCTGCCAGGTCAGTTAACAGTTCAGAGCTGGAAACTGAAGGTGACCTGTAGATCAGTACAAAAGCAATGGATGGCGCATTTTGGTATTGCAGCTGTACTCCGAGAATTTCCAAGTGTTCAGTCTGTGGCAGTTGCAGTTGTTGGCATTGAAGATTGTCTCTGAAGTAGGTAGCAAGACCGTGGTGGTTTCTATTGCTGTCTTGTGGTTTGTGGATACTGCTATAGCCTGGCAAGGTATGAACACCTGTTTGATTTTCATAAATATGTGATTCTGTGAAGAATAACATTTCAGTCAAATGAGTGAATGTATCATTTAAAATGTCTGGGAAATGCAAACGCAGTGATCGTGCATTGAGGAGGCCAAATGTTAAAATGTCACATGTAAGTGGCTCTAGTATGCAGCTGTAAGGACTTGGTAATAACATCTTCTGTTGTAATCTTAACATCTCTTTTTGGACAGATGCACTCTGTGTTATCTTCTGTGCATTAAAGTGAAGCAGCTGTAGACCCTGCAGTGTTCTACATCGACTCAAGGCAACATATGCTTGGCCGCCACTGAATTTGTGTTCGAAGGATACTACCAGTTCGTCCACTGACAATCCTTGCACTTTGTGGATGGTACAGGCAAATGCAAGCTTGAGCGGGAATTGTGTCCATGTTATCTGGAGACCAGAAGACCTATTTGAAGATGTTGAAAATGATATGTCAATGCGTCTTATGGGAACAACACTTGGATCACTGTGAGATAAGTCCAGTGGAGATGATGCTCGAGCAGTCCGCCCAATGTTTTGCCGGTCAAATTTGACTAATATCGTGTGGATATTGCCTGAATTCGGTACAAAGTCAACTATTTGTCCCTGAGCACCATTAACAAGTCCATCCTCAACGTCAATATTCCTGACAATCATGACCCTGGCATTCTTACAAATTTCTAATGTTTTAAGTAGCCCTCCTGTATCAGCCGTGTTACTTGAAACTGAATGACTTTCTAAGGATGCAGGTTTTTTCTCTCTTCGTGTTAAGAGCAGTATAGGTTGTCCCAACTCCCTAAGACGTTCATTATTGTGTTTGTCAGTTTCTGCATTTGTAGCAAATATATGCAATGCTTCTCTGTTGTATTGTGGATCAGTAGTTTCAACTGTCCTGTGTTGTAGGATTGAAATGTCTCCTGCCGAGTGTTTACCCATTCGTACTCTATTAAGCAGTGCAGCAAAGTCTGCATCGTCTTTCTGCCGCATGATCTCCTCAAGCTGAAACATTCTGAACAAATGCCACAAAGATCCTGCAAGGCGATTCATTATACTACTAGAAGGTTCAAACACATACTTGCCAACTGGTCGCAACTGATACAGATCACCTATAGCAAGTACTGTGACACCACCAAATGGGCTAGTTGAGTCCTTTATTTGCTGCAAACGTTTATCAATGTAGTTAAAACAAACACCACTGACCATTGAAATCTCATCAATGATGATTATTCTCAAGTACGCCAGTTGTACTCGAAGACGATTGCATGTAGAATCTGACAATTTTCTATATGTATCATCAAGTTTTGGTGGCAGCTGCAAAGCTGAGTGAACAGTTAGTCCACCAATGTTGAAAGCAGCAGTTCCAGTTGGGGCCATCAAAAGAACCTTAGGCTTAGTTGGGTCTTCACCTGGCTGTCGGAGTTCTCTGTTGACCATGTTGTAAATGGCAGAAATCAAATGTGATTTGCCAGTACCTGCCCCACCGGTGACAAATACATGCTGTGGTTCAACAACCCTAGCTGTGTTTTGAGTCTGTTTAACAGCCCAATTCAACGTATGCTGAAAGACATGTTTCTGTTGAACATTCAAGGATTGTACTAGCTTTCTGTAGTCAGTGTCATTAAAGGAGTATATGACAATAAGTTCTAACGGACAGAATTTTTTAAAACTTTGCACAATGAAAGAGAATTCCTTCACAAACAAAATGATATAAAGAAAAATATAGCTTTCCAGGCTTGTTTTTGAGTAATCGCTCATTATTAGACCCCTCTATACGGCCATTTTGAAGGGATTTTGAGAAAACGCACATATATTTTTTAAATGTTTGTTACATCTGGAATTCCTAATCAACACCTTATATCTATGCATTTTTTTGTTTGGAATTATGTGTATGTATGGTTTTGGGTGGAATTATGTGAGATTTTTTTGTATATTTGAAGAAAAAACTTTAAAAATGACCAAAACATCCAACAAAAAAGGGAGACAATTCAGTCCCTGACTGGAAAAAAATCTATATATCTTTTTTTGTAACGGACAGATTTTTTTTAAACTCCATAAAATGACACAGTATATATTTCTAAACAAAACAAAAACATAAAAAACAGGGGCATCCAGGCTTATTTTTTTACTATATTCATTCAAAGTTGGTCATATAAGTAAAAAATATCTCTAATTTTAATTCAATTCTAAAAATATCCATCATAACATGTATAAATAGATTTATAACATGCTCATCAAAACTAATTTCATATTTTGAAAGAAACAACTATTTCTTTATCAAGAATTACATTACAGTTACCACATTTCTTTCATAAAATTCCCACAACTGCAGCCCTGAGTGTTGCCAAAGTTTCCATACATATCGAAAAACACCTAACACTGATAATGAATGAAAATCATGTAACAATCCCTAAATCTTATGATCCATTAAGTAATTATACAATTTCTGAACAACAGATTTAAGAGATGTTACTCCAGGTTTGCCTGTGTCGTTTCTCACCAAACAGCTGAGACAATCCATCTAATCCACCACGAGAGACAGCAAGTTTTATATGACTCAAATTCAAACCGGATACTGCAATTTTCTTTGCCATTTGACATGAAAGTATTTTCTGTTTGGTTAAAAATTCAAGAGTATCAAAACTAACATCAGTCATTTTCACATGAAAGTAACATTATCTACTTCGGACGTCAAATTATCCGAAACACTTGAATCATTGTCAGGGCAAATTATCGAACCAAATAATTTACGTTTCTTCACAGCTTGGTGATTTCCATCACTAACGAACCTGCCCTTCTTGTTTTTCTCGCTTGAGGCCATTCTCACGGACGATAACTTTGTGAGAAATAATTTGAAATATTTAATCGATTGATTTTACGCAACAGTCGAAGTACTAACATTACTCAACTAACACCGGTAACTGAGAAAAATACATTTCGTGAAACTAGCACTTGCGCAGAACTATGCGCGTAAACTATTGTAATATACTCCTTTAAGGATGTCTGCATTGGCTTCTAAAACACAGCGAGGAACAACGCTAACTGGTAATTGGTTGTCATTTTCATTGAATGTTGCATTTTCATTAGACTCTGGGTCTAATATTGCAAAGTTTTCATCAGACTGATAGCCTTCTTCAATAAGATCTGCTTCAGTGTGTTCAGTTTCAGGTGCAATATCATCCCAAGCATGACGGGGTGGACCATGTTCTTGGAACTGAGCCATGGCTTCCTGTACCAATTCTTCATTCTTCAACAACATTTTGAATCTGTTTTCTATGTCATCTTTTTTCGAGTTGTAATGGTCACTGTATGTGTCAAAACCCCCAAGTAAATCCCGTTTCTCATCTGTCCAAGGCATGAAAAGAAGCATGCGATTATATGCAAACAATTCTGGATTTTTAGACTGAGAGCATTGATGGAATCTTATAACTGCCGGTGAAGTGCGTTTTCTCATCTTTCCGTAACCTCTGACATCAATGACTTGTAGATCACTGTCCATGTTGTTTGACTTGACAGCATCACCACTAGGATCTTCATCTGGGTGATCACTGGGTAGTCGATCCAGGTCATGATCAGGTTCTTTCGTGCTACACTGTACTTCATACCACATACCAAATTCAGCAAGACACATGTTTTCAAGTTGTGATGGTCTGACAAAAAAACGATCAATAATGTTTGGTGAAAACACATTTTCATCATTGTCATCTAATGTCTCTAATCTTTTCTTGGGTTTTAGAATTCTTATTCTATTCTCTGGCAGACCGCTTGGAATCCAGACGGTTGTGAAATTTGAGACATAGAGTGGGAGACCCAGGATTCTGTAAGCAGCCTCCTGTGCACTAACATTCCTAGCATTAGAGAATGCAAAGGCAACCTTTTTCATCTGGTCATTGATCTGAAGATTACGCATTTCTTTACTAACAGCCTGGAGGACAGTTCCAACCTCTCTTTCATCTTTTGTGATGTAGCTTGTGATGTACGCAATAGCAGCGTAAGGGCTGGTTACAAATTGTAGGTCTGTATTGGCCTTCCACAATCTCAGAATGTCTGGGTTGTAGTTGTTTATGCATGTTTCACATGGATCTCGTTTTAAGAATATTGTTGGTGTTATGTAGCATTCTCCAGAGCTTGATAGTACATCCCTGTACTGATGCCAGCTTTGTTTAGAAGATCTTTTACGCATAGAGCTTCTTTATCACAATCTTCTTGTAGACATTCTTTAACTTTGCTCAGAATTTCTATGGCAGCTCTTCTTGTCTTGGCTTCGTTTTTATCATGCTGTGGGCGTGACAAGATTGTTTTTTCTGATACTGGCTTTGGGAAACTGAACCTACAGACACCACCCCTTTTTGTACATGTTGAAGTATGTGTATGTGTCTGCAAATCTGTCACAAGTTTTAGGAGTTCATCATCATCCCTAGGCAGACAGGCTTGGATGTACTTGTCAACAAAACTACATATATCTTCACTTGCATTTTCTGGTTGTGGAGCATCTTCTACCCATAGTATAGCATGGACATGAGGTGATCCTCGCTGTTGAAACTCTATGCGGTAGAAGTACTTTGTGACTTTTCCCAGTGGAGAGGCAGGTGTCAGAATAACATCTGTGAACAAACTCTGTACTCTGTGATTGAAGTGTCTAGCAGCTGTTGTAGGGTTTGACCTTAATAAAGTACATCTTTCTTCCCAAGTCATGTCTTGTATTTGCTGTTGAGACAGTGATTGCCCTTGTTGCCTGGCAAGAGCTCTCAACGTATCTTCCCATCTGATATCTGCCGCTGACAGAGTCAAAAACCATGTGAATATTTTGAACTGTTTCACTGCTGCAAGCAGTTCAAACATGACATTCTGCCAGTATGGTGGACTGCCTCTTATTGGGCGTAGAAATCTATAGGCATCATCCTTTGTCAAAAGTGGCCGAATATGATCACTGTTTTTAAAGAAAGCAGCAGTTAAGTTTGCACCGTTTTGGGCAGGTTTGGATTTTCGCAAAGCAACAGACTTTGAAGACATAATCTGCTGCCATTCTGTTAGAAACTGTGCGACAAACAAGTATTCAATGTTTGAAGCAAATTGGCCACCTTTTTCAAGTATCCTTCTTTGGAAGTACTTTTTAACTGAGATGTTGACAGGTCTTTCATATGTATATCCAAATTTCCCTGATGGAAATAATGTTGGAAAGCTGAGTTCTTCAAAATTCTTATCTCCTAATATTGCAAGTGGTCTTTTACCTTCACCTGGTGCTATTGAAAGTATTCTACTGGCATCAATTGACATGTCTGTTGGCTGCACACAGGTTTCAAACTGAACATTCTGTGATGGATCAGCAGATATTGGAACAATGTCCTCCACATGTGATTCATCTGTGCTGTCTTCAGAGGAATCAGTATTGTCTTCTTTAGAATGTGTAGTTTCAGGATTTTCATTTGTTTCAGTGTCTTGTGCTTGTCCTGTTAACTCATTCCATGTGTCACTATCATCTTCTGCACAATCGGCTTCCCATTGATCATTAACCTTTACATTACTGTACAGTATATTGTTCTGTATAAGCCACTGAATGGCATTTTTTATTCGATCTGGTCTGATGTATTGGAATGAATAGTGTCCTTTATACTCAACCTTTCGTTTCAATTTCAGAGGAACAAATCCTGCCTGTGATGGAATTCGTGGCAACATTTCAGTAACAGTATCAATGTCCACTGGAATGTTAACTACAGCCCCTTTGATGGCCGTTTGTCTTCCTTTTGGCAACGCAAGCATTTTCATGAATGGATATCTTTGAGACAATAACCTTTCTTCTAAACTTGATAATCCCTGTAAATCTTCAAGTATCGGTGGTAATTTTAAATTGTTTGCATCAGACTGAGGAGGCATTTTGTTTTGTCTTAAATAACGCAAACACGTTTGACAAATCCATTCCTTGCCTTCAGCAGACACATGATGAGATAGACATTGATTTAGCAGTTCACTACTTGCAGCTTTGAAAGAAATGTTGCTGGCACCAATTACTGAGCGTTTGTATAACATTCTACTGCAGCAAGTACATACATAGTCTGGAAACTGGTTAATATCTTGAGAAAACTTGACGGAAGCTGTTTGCATATTACAATCTTTCTTTCTGTAATTCTGTTGTTCATTTGCGCGTTTGTCCCTAGCTGCTTTTAAATTCTTGTCTTTATGTTTCTGTCTAAGTTTGTGTTGTTCATTTGCGCGTTTGTCCCTAGCTGCTTTTAAATTCTTGTCTCTATGTTTCTGTCTAACTTTGTGTTGTTCATTCGCGCGTTTGTCTCTAGCTGCTTTTAAATCCGTGTCTCTATGTTTCTGTCTAACTCTGTCTTGTTCATTCGCGCGTTTGTCTCTAGCTGCTTTTAAATCCGTGTCTCTATGTTTCTGTCTAACTCTGTCTTGTTCATTCGCGCGTTTGTCTCTAGCTGCTTTTAAATCCGTGTCTCTATGTTTCTGTCTAACTCTGTCTTGTTCATTTGCGCGTTTGTCCCTAGCTGCTTTTAAATCCGTGTCTCTATGTTTCTGTCTAACTTTGTGTTGTTCATTTGCGAGTTTGTCCCTAGCTGCTTTTAAATTGTTGTCTCTATGTTTCTGTCTAACTCTGTCTTGTTCATTTGCGCGTTTGTCCCTAGCTGCTTTTAAATCCGTGTCTCTATGTTTCTGTCTAACTCTGTCTTGTTCATTCGCGCGTTTGTCTCTAGCTGCTTTTAAATTCTTGTCTCTATGTTTCTGTCTAAGTTTGTGTTGTTCATTTGCGAGTTTGTCCCTAGCTGCTTTTAAATTGTTGTCTCTATGTTTCTGTCTAACTCTGTCTTGTTCATTTGCGCGTTTGTCCCTAGCTGCTTTTAAATCCGTGTCTCTATGTTTCTGTCTAACTCTGTCTTGTTCATTCGCGCGTTTGTCTCTAGCTGCTTTTAAATTCTTGTCTCTATGTTTCTGTCTAAGTTTGTGTTGTTCATTTGCGAGTTTGTCCCTAGCTGCTTTTAAATCCGTGTCTCTATGTTTCTGTCTAACTTTGTGTTGTTCTGTCACTCGTTTCAACCTAGCTAATTCCAAGTCAGCATTTCTCAGTTTTTGTCTTTGTTTAGATTTAATCAGTGATTCTTTGTGTCGAGATGCTTCCAAGTTCAATTGTCGTTGTTTATGTCTCCATTTTCTTTGTTTTACTGTTTGTTTGCTTACAGAACTTTGACTTTGAAGTGTTTGATTTGTTGAAATTAGGTGTGCATCTTTATTCAGTTTTCTGTTGCTTTCTAACTGTCTATTACTTTGATCAACAAAATAACGATTTAGTAACTGATCAGAGTCACTGGTAGGTGTACTGGGGAAATCTGTGATCTGCTGATTCAGTAAGCATGTCTTCAAGTGTTGTCTGAGTGCACTCTGATTCAGAGATATACAACAGGGAGATGATCCTTTCAAAAGGTAGTACGCGTTTGCAGCTGCAAACAGACCACAATCAACAGTTGAACCTTGACTCTGAGCTACTACATACTTCACAATTAGTTTACTAATGTCACCATACATTCTTTCCAGTTGAGTTCTGATAGTCTGGATTCTATTCGGTTGTTGTAAAGAGTCATACACTGTTACAGTCTGATTCTTTCTATGGCTTACAAGATAATGATTGTTAATATAGTGCAACTGAACAGTTTCAACACCTTCTGGGACTAGTTGTTCTGTATAAACTTCGGTTGAAAGGGTTTGCTGGTAAAGCACAGAGGGTGGTATAAGCCCATTTGTTTGTGAGAACTGAACTTTTAGCAATGCTGAGTAATAGTCTAACACTTGTATTTCAATTGACCCTTTGAGAACACTATATGGATCTAATCCATAAAAAGCATCTTCATGACAAACAATAGCTGTTGGTTCTGTCGGTATGTGTATCAAACTTTGGTTATGGTGAGATGTGCTGGGGTCTGGTCTATCAGTATCTGATGTATGTGGTTCAGGGTTGGATGCATGGAGCTCTAGCCTGTCTGTTATCAGGTTAGAAGGTTCATTGTGTTGGTGCTGTAGCATGGACCCACTTAGCCTTTCATGAGAAGAATCTGTGAACTCCTGTAAAAATCAAGATTAAGTTACAAATATGTTTAAAATGAATTTTTAAGTACATATCTTTATAAGAGGGGTGATGGGGGGCCTAGGTCGCCCACCTTTGAGCATGGCCTGCAAATGTTTTATAAAAATGAAATACTTTTTTATTATACCCATTATGCAAATAAATTGGCTTTATTTTCTCTATTCTTAGTTACTCTATCAGAAAGATGTTATCCAGGGTGAGGCACAATTACCACCAAGGAAAATAACAGATACAATCATGTATATGAGAGCTTGATAATGATTCATGCCAAATATCAAAACTGAAAGCCTTGTTAAAGCATACATTTTTTTTATTTTACTGTATACACGGTGACAAGGTGATAGCAAATGCACAGATTCTGATTAATGCTCTTTAGCACTGACTTAAAGGATAATTTTTAAGTAGACATGTATGCATGTATGTAACATAAAAATTGTTAAAAAAAAGGTTCTTCAGTGGAAAGAATATTATCTAAGCAATACAAAACATTATTTTAAATGCCCACTTGATTGTGGTATGGTGTGGTGAGGTGTGTTGTGGTGTGGTGTGGTGTGGTGTGGTGTGGAGTGGAGTGGAGTTAAGTGGAGTGGAGTGGAGTGGTGTGGTGTGGTGTGGTGTGGTGTGGTGTGGTGTGGTATGGTATGGTATGGTATGGTATGGTATGGTATGGTATGGTATGGTATGGTATGGTATGGTATGGTATGGTGTCATATGGTGTAGTATAGTATATTACAGGAAATTCAGAATTATGCCATTCAGTCTTTCCACAGCACATTGATAGTTTTAAAATGACTAAGGGCCCATAACTCGGCCAAAAATATTCTGAGCGGAAACTCCCGACGATATGCACAACTAGGCTTGGTGACAAACACTCCTGTGAAGTTTCAATGAAATCCCTCAATTGGTTTTGAGGAAGAAGGGAGGACAATAATTAGGGTTAGGGTTAGTTAAAAATGACAAAGTGCCCATTACTCGGCAAACAATAATCCAAGCAGAAAGTTCCGAAGATATGCACAACTAGGCTTGGAGACAAACACTCATGTGAAGTTTCAATGAAATCCCTCCAGCTGTTTTGGAGAAGAAGCAAGGACAACATTATGACGGACTGATGGACGAACAGAGTCATGATGAAATATTTTATTATTATGATACTAACCTCATGCATGGATGGGGTCTCAATGTGTTCAGGTCGAGGTTGAACCGTATCTGTTCTCTCGATACATGAGTCATCAGGATCATCTGTTTTCGTAGCCCTACGCTGTAAAGAGGTAACAGGATTACATCAAAATGATTGTGTAGAATAAATATAAAACTCGTACTTCTTTAAGTAATATTTCTGTGTTATTTTTTACTATCCAATGATCATTTGTGTGAAGTTTCATCAAAATTGGCCCAGTGGTATAGGAGGAGATGTCGTTTAAAGAAAAAGTTGACAACGCACGCACGCACGGACGGACGGACGATGGACGACGGACAAAAGGCGATCCTAAAAGCTCACCCTGAGCTATGCTCAGGTGAGCTAAAAAAGGGGCATAACTTCAAAAATATTGACAGCAGAGTTATGGGTCTTGTTGGTAATGATGTCTTGTTGGTAATGATGTACAATTTGATGGTGAATAAATATTCCAAGTTTCAAGTTGATATCTCAGGTAGCTTAAAAGTTATGGACCAAAGTGCATATTTTGTTTAATGGACGCCGATACTTGGGCGAGTAGGATAGCTCCTGTATTGTTCGAATAGTCAAGATAAAAACAAAAAAGGTTAAATTTCAATTTAATATCAATGTAGGTGCCAAGTATAGAGAGTATACAATTTTAAATATAAAGACATAATGAATAAATATTAGTACAGTATTTTTGACATTACCAAATCCCGTTTCCGCAGTCTGTCAGCAGCTCTCTGTTGCTGTAGTGAACGTTTTTTTGTTTTAGGCATATTAGGTACTCTTCAGGACATCTACCTAAAATGTTTATTTCAAAATTTACATAACATACATACAAGTGAGAAGGACAGTGTCTTTATTGTCCTTCTCGAGAACTAGCCATTTTGGAAAATGTTGGAAAATAAATGTATTCTACAACTGCTTTTCAACTGAATGGACATTTTTATTGACAAATAAAATGTATGTTTTGTAATAGAAAGAATAGAAAGTAAAAAAATTTTATAGTGCATTTTAAAATCTAAATACGCAAGCGATTGCTCTATTCATCATCTGCAATACTTTTTTCCAAAATAGCTAGCTCAGAAAAAAACCATTAAAATATAAACATTGCATTATCCAAAAGTTTCTAGTGAAGCTCTAAATTAACATCTTTACTTGCATAGACAAATAAGTACTTGTCACAGACATTAAAAATGAACAGTAACGAAGTTAGTAATTTGATGCTAAAAAGTCTGAAAACTAAATGAATTTGCTTGTTCGGAGCATCCAGCATACACTTGAATACTGTAAGTTTTGAAGAAGTTGTGTATGCATCCTAATGTTGCTAAATGTTACTGTTTCCAAAACACTCAAAAAGTCATAGAAAAGTTACAAACATTTAAAGTGCATAGGGAAAAAAAAGGAAAAGTACAACTTATTAGAATCAATACTTGAAACGAACACCCATATCTTGGGCTATGCAAAATAACAGTCTGTATTTAATATAAAAACGCATATTGTAATAATGATGTGCTTTGCAAACCTATAGTGTAAACTATGTACAGATAAAGGGAATGTTCCACTGTTGCGTTGTTAATGCCAAAAAGCAGGGCAAGGTGCATACACATTGACTACATACGTACAACATTTTCTATACTATAAATTGCTTATTGCAACTGTCAGCTAATCAATTTTTAAATGGTTAGTAAAGGCATGCATGTTTTTATTCATCTTGATTGTCTCCTGCTATCTTCAACTTTAATAGCTAGCTCAGAAAAAAACCATTAAAAAATAAACATTGCATTATCCAAAAGTTTCTACTGAAGCTCTAAATTAACATCTTTACTTGCATAGACAAATAAGTACTTGTCACAGACAATAAAAATGAACAGTAACGAAGTTAGTAATTTGATGCTAAAAAGTCTGAAAACTAAATGAATTTGCTTGTTCGGAGCATCCAGCATACACTTGAATACTGTAAGTTTTGAAGAAGTTGTGTATGCATCCTAATGTTGCTAAATGTTACTGTTTCCAAAACACTCAAAAAGTCATAGAAAAGTTACAAACATTTAAAGTGCATAGGGAAAAAAAAGGAAAAATACAACTTATTAGAATCAATACTTGAAACGAACACCCATATCTTGGGCTATGCAAAATAACAGTCTGTATTTAATATAAAAACGCATATTGTAATAATGATGTGCTTTGCAAACCTATAGTGTAAACTATGTACAGATAAAGGGAATGTTCCACTGTTGCGTTGTTAATGCCAAAAAGCAGGGCAAGGTGCATACACATTGACTACATACAACATTTTCTATACTATAAATTGCTTATTGCAACTGTCAGCTAATCAATCTTTATATGGTTAGTAAAGGCATGCATGTTTTTATTCATCTTGATTGTCTCCTGCTATCTTCAACTTTAATAGCTAGCTCAGAAAAAAACCATTAAAATATAAACATTGCATTATCCAAAAGATTCTACTGAAGCTCTAAATTAACATCTTTACTTGCATAGACAAATCAGTACTTGTCACAGACATTAAAAATGAACAGTAACGAAGTTAGTAATTTGATGCTAAAAAGTCTGAAAACTAAATGAATTTGCTTGTTCGGAGCATCCAGCATACACTTGAATACTGTAAGTTTTGAAGAAGTTGTGTATGCATCCTAATGTTGCTAAATGTTACTGTTTCCAAAACACTCAAAAAGTCATAGAAAAGTTACAAACATTTAAAGTGCATAGGGAAAAAAAAGGAAAAATACAACTTATTAGAATCTATACTTGAAACGAACACCCATATCTTGGGCTATGCAAAATAACAGTCTGTATTTAATATAAAAACGCATATTGTAATAATGATGTGCTTAGCAAACCTATAGTGTAAACTATGTACAGATAAAGGGAATGTTCCACTGTTGCGTTGTTAATGCCAAAAAGCAGGGCAAGGTGCATACACATTGACTACATACAACATTTTCTATACTATAAATTGCTTATTGCAACTGTCAGCTAATCAATCTTTATATGGTTAGTAAAGGCATGCATGTTTTTATTCATCTTGATTGTCTCCTGCTATCTTCAACTTTTTCTGTGGAGGGCCATCATCCTCACTGAATGCATCATCCACGTCCTTGAAGGCTTGTTCAAGACTTTCTGCATCTGGAATTATTTCCCTGAACTGTGTTAGCCTATTCAGATTTTCTTCAAGTTTATTTACTTTCTGGTTCAGGTCATTTTTTTCTCGAGTTAAATGGGCTATATGCTGCTGCGCTTGTTCAAGACTTTCTGCATCTGGAATTATTTCCCTGGACTGTGTAAGCCTATTCAGATTTTCTTCAAGTTTATTTACTTTCTGGTTCAGGTCGTTTTTTTCTCGAGTTAAATGGGCTATATGCTGCTGCATTACATAAATTTTCTGAGAGTTAGCTGAATTCCTTAGCAGCACATCCTTCAGGGAGACCACCATCCGTTTGTGGAAATCTTGCAGGGTTCTCCTCATGCTCACAATAGTGCTGTTAACATCAACTGTGTCATTTACTGAAATGGAGTAGAGGGAGGCCCGCATTTGTGTATCCATTTGGTCCTTGAAATTATCAACAGTCATTTGCAAGAGCTTGATCATGTCCTGAGCAGACTTTTTCATTGGGCTTGGCACAGGAGAGATGGTGGAGTTCTCATGTGTTTGTGATGTCACAACACCCTGCGGGGAAATAGCTGTCATTGCACAAGGTGCAGCCATGGTGGAGTTCTCATGTGTTTGTGATGTCACAACACCCTGCGGGGAAATAGCTGTCATTGCACAAGGTGCAGCCATAATGTCCTGTGTGTCCTGTCCAGGGTTCCCAGTACTTTCCAGTCCAGCATTTATTCCTGAATTAGCCATTTCTATACAAATTTCCTGAAAATAAATGCAAGACCACATGAAACGTCTGCAGGACAGGACTTGAAGCGACTTTAGCCAGGAAATCTGGATGTGTTCCGTCTTGAAGAAATCTACAATGCCCAAACCCGAACACTAAACTAACCACTAGACTAGGTTATTTTGTGATTAGGAGAGTTTAAGCCAAACCAGCACATGCATACATAAAGCAAAAGGTAGGAAGGAAGGAATATACACAGTGAATGTTACAATAGTGCACTCCAGAATACCTGTTTACAGTGCCACCACGGGTAGGCGTCGCTTCATTATACAGATTCATATGATTATCTGATGTGCATTGCGTGGGAAAGCGTACCATTTAAAACAAGAGGGCCAAGATGGCCCTGGATTGCTCACCTGAGTGCAGTTTAGCACAAAATTGCGGTTTCAGACAAGAAGATTTTTAAAGTTTATTATTTATATAACTCTATGTAAAACATGTGAGCCCTGGGGTGGGGCCAATTTTGACCCCAGGGGCATAATTTGAACAAACTTGAGAGAGGACCACTAGATGATGCTACATGCCAAATATGTTAGCTGTAGGCCTTGCGGTTTCAGACAAGAAGCTTTTTAAAGTTTTTCCTTTCAGTTGCCATGGCAACCAGAGTTGTGCATGGAATTAATTTTTTAGAACAACTTTGGAAGAGCTTCATGCAAGTAACATTCCTGCCAAGTTTCAGCAAGATTGGACCAGGAGTTCAGGAGAAGAAGTCGTTTGAAGAAAGTTGACGACGGACGGACGGACGACGGACATCAGGCGATCACAAAAGCTCACCATGAGCACTTCGTGCTCAGGGCCGGTATTCACAAAGCATCTTAAGTAGAAAATATTTCCTTATCCTCAAGTTTTTTCCTCAACTTGTTGAAATTATCCTCAAATTTGAGGATAAATCTTAAGTGCAATTCATGAAGACTCTCAACCTTAAGATATTCCTCAAATGAATGATTTTCTCCTCAAAATATTGAGGGAGCTAAAGGCAGCCTCAATAATTGAGATTTCCCTCAGCGTGCGTTCTTTTAATACCATTTTTATTGCAAGTGTCGATTTTACTTACTCTGTGCGTTCACCTGTGGTCGATATCGTGGTAATAAATCTCTATACACTACGCATACAAGTAAGTACTCAACCTTTATCTAGATTTTATCAGATTCCGCATGTCAAGGTCAAAATGCCGAATGTTCATTCGTTCTATTTTTATTTTAATTAATTTGTGGAAAAGGACATTATAATTCGTTTTCATGTGAATATTTATACTTTTGGAACAATTATTATCTTAAGGGTCAACTGACTAATGCATCAAATGGAGTCTGTCCAAGGAATTGGATACAAGAGTGGGAAGTGTCAACATTGCTTTTCGGATAATTCATATTCGGATACATTGTGCAATACTTATAATTGACTTGTCAAGTGCTGTTAAATGAATTTTGAATAAAATAACATGTGCACACACCCCTTATTGATTGCTTTTTGTTTAATTAAAGCAACATTAAAAAGGTGTTTGTAATGTTGTTGTGACAACAAACTGCATAACCTTTTGGTTTCCAGTCACCACTTTCAATTCTCATGTAAGTACACTTAATGTTTATTGCTTGGTAAATAATTGATTACCTAACATACAATTTACTTTTCTTAATTATTTTATTATGATCAATATTGTTGTTACAGTATACGATTACAATTGTACCTATTTGTCATCGGCTTGGCAAGTCATCACTACAATACTATGGCTGACAATGGTAAAAGACCCAATCCTTTAGAAGTATTTAACAATCAAGAGCTTATTGACAGGTATAATAATCATGGTAATGATTATTTAAGTTTTAATCTATGAAGCATATATTTTATAAGATCATTCATAGAATAGTAATTGTGATTTTGAATTTTATTTGCAAAACAATTAATGCAATATTAGAATTAAAGTAACTCCCATATTAAATGGAATAAAAAAAATGTCAAAAATCCTAAGTCTCCTAATTCATATATATATTTTGTAAGTTTTAAATGTTCACTATATCATTATACGAGTCCGCCTCCGTGGTCTAGTGGTCTAGCGCGTTGCGCTTGTAAATCCCGGCCTGTCACCGCTGCGTAGGTTCGCACCCCACTGGGGTAAAGTGATAAAGCAGGCAGTTGCTTACGGAGGTTGGTGTTTACTGGTCTTTCCCAGGAACGATGGTTAGGTGAACTGCCCGCCTGTAAATGACAGAAATACTGTTGAAAACGGGCGTTATCATCCTTTTTATATATATGAATACCTTTTGGTTTGCCAAATGTCCTTTTTAATTCAATTACATAAAAGTATATAATCATGTTAGGTACAGGTTAGACAGAGCGTCCATATTACAGTTGACGGAGCTGCTTGAGGATCGGATTCAACCTCAAACTAACAGAAGCAGAAGCCTTTCTCCATTAGAGAAAGTGTTAATAACATTGCGGTAATAATCTTAATTCTTTGTATTCCATTTTAACAACTTTATCCAATATATTCTCAATAGACCAATATGCCCATCAGTATGTACAGCTGTGTCATGTTATTAATTTAAATTGTGATGGACACAATTTTCGTCTTTTTTTTTGCCAAATTCGGGCCACTTCATCTACATCTTCATGCATGAAAGTGAAATCACGTCCATAATTTTGTGTGGTCATACGTGAATAGGCAAAATCTAAAAAAATATTTATATCCTTATGCAGCAATCTGCAATGATTGAATCAATTGAGAATACACGGCTTGCCATATTTATGATTGTAACTTCTATGGGTATAAGTATGTATGAGCATGTATTATCATTTCTGGTAATAGATATTTGGCTTCTGGTGAAATCCAGTTGAACGATGCTGATCTGCACACAGTATCCCAGCCTACTGTGTCTAGAGCAATTACTGATGTGCTATGTGCACTGACATCTCCTCAAATTGTACGTCAATTTATACAGTTCAAGACAGCCCCTGATCATTTGCGAGAGCAATGTTTGCAATTTAATGAAATTGCTGGTTTCCCAAAGGTACTGAATTTAGTACTTAAAACTTTAAAATGTTGATTGTAATGCATTTAAATCTAATCGCTTTATTTTTTATGAACTATATAAAATGAAACATGTACATTCAGACCACTTTCAGGAACTTAATGTTCTCTTTGTCTTATTTCCATGGTAGAAATCAGTATAAAGTTGTAAAAGTTAAAGACTTCGACTTATTGGCTTTACTTTAGGGGTGTCTCAAATTCGCTGTGGTTTGTATTATGGGGTTTTTAGCTCGACTATTCGAAGAATAGGGGAGCTATCCTACTCGCCCCGGTGTCGGCGTCGGCGTCCGTTAAACAAAAAATGCACTTTGGTCCATTACTTGAAAACTACTTATGGTATCAACTCGAAACTTGGAATATATATTCACCATCAAATTCTACATCATTACCAACAAGACCCATAACTCTGCTTCCAATATTTTTCAAGTTATGCCCCTTTTTCACTTAAATTTTGCGTTAAGGAAAATATGCACTTTGGTCCATAACTTATAAACTACTTGAGATATCAACTTGAAACTTGGAATATATATTCACCATCAAATTCTACATCATTACCAACAAGACCCATAACTCTGCTGTCAATATATTTCAAGTTATGCCCCTTTTTTCTTATATTTTGTGTCAAGCAAAATATGCATTTTGCCTCTAACTTTAAAACTAATTGAGATATTGCCTTGAAACTTGAAATATATTTTCACCATCAAAATCTACATCATAACCAACAAGACCCATAACCCTTCTTCCAATATTTTTCAAATTATGCCCCTTTTTCGCTTACATTTTGAATTAAGCAAAATATACAGTCGGCCCTTAACTTCGTTATGAATGGAGGGATTTCAAAATAACTTGGCACAAATGTTCACCATGACAAGGCGGTGTGTCGCGTACAATACCCATGCCTGTAGGTCCAAAGTCAAGGTCACTGTTACTAAAAATAGAATTTTCTTGCAAAATCGTGTCCGCTCTGTAACTTTGTTATTTCTTATTGGGTTTTTAAATAACTTGGTATAATTGTTCGCCATATCAAGACGGTGTGTCACGTACATGCCCAAGCCTGTATGTCAATGGTCAAGGTCACTGTTGCTAAAAATAGAATTTTCTTGTCTAGGCTGTTACTTTGTTATGAATGGAGGGATTTCAAAATATCTTGGCACAAATGTTCACCATGACAAGGCGGTGTGTCCGCACAATACCCATGCCTGTAGATCCAAGGTCAAGGTCACTGTTACTAAAAATAGAATTTTCTTGTCCAGGCTGTAACTTTGTTATGAATGGAAGGATTTCAAAATAATTTGACACAAATGTTCACCATGACAGGGCGGTGTGTCACGTACCATGCCCATGCCTGTAGGTCAAAGGTCAAGGTCACTGTTACTAAAAATAGAATTATCTTGTCCTGGCTGTTACTTTGTTATAAATGGAGGGATTTTAAAATAACTTTGCACAAATGTTCATGAAAAGGCAGTGTGTCCGCACAATACCCAAGCCTGAAGGTCCAAGGTCAAGGTCACTGTTACCAAAAATAGAATTTTCTTGTCCAGGCTGTAACTTCATTATAAATGGAGGGATTTCAAACAAACTTGACACAAATGTTCACCATGAAAGGGCAGTGTATCGCATATTATTCCCATCATTGCACTTGAGTGTCTGAAAATGATGCATAGCGGGGCATCCGTGTCCTATGGACACATTTCTAGTTTCACTTATATTTTCACTTAAGTGCACTTCATCGATAACTTTGCAAATACTTAAGGTATCAACTTCAAACTACCATTATATTTTCATTTCAGTTCTTTTTCTGTAACATTACTGAAGTGATTGATATTTGACTAAAAGTAAATGTCTCTAATAAAAAATTACTAACAAGTTTTCTAACAAATTCAGAAATATTTCATAGGTATTCCCCTATTCAGTTTAATATTTATGGTACATTTAGGAATTATTTCTGTTATTTGAAAAGAATTTCTCCTGTACCATTCACTTGTAAATATTTTTCCTGATTGCACATGAATGTATGGCCATAGTTGTTATTGTTTTAATCTTCAAATTGCATTTGTTTCAAATGATTCGAATAGTCGAGCATGCTGTCTCCTCTGACAGCTCTTGTTTATGTACAGACTTCATTACTATTAAAGCTTTAATTGTATGATTGTTGTCGCATTATGTCCTCATTTGACATTGCTCCGTTAAGGTAGTCATTTGATTTACAGGTTGTTGGTGTAATAGATGGTACCCATGTACCTATTCTAGCCCCTTCACAGGATGAGGAGGTTTATGTAAATAGAAAGGGCACACATAGCATAAATGTTCAGGTCGTTTTTGATGCCTCGGATAAGATAATTGACATTGTGTCAAGGTGGCCCGGTTGTACTCATGACGCCCGGATTCTGGAGCATAGTGGTATCCGGCAGTTATTTGACACCGGCCATGTACCTGCTGGATACCATTTACTGGGGGATAGTGGATTTCCAAGTAAACGGTGGCTACTCACTCCGTACTTGAATCCACAAGGAGCTGCACAAGAAAGATATAATAGGTATAAGAAACACATTTTATATCTTGTGTGCATTTTATTATGTTTTCTGAATATAGTACAATTATAATTATATAACACAGACTAATTATGGGCATCATTTATAATACCACTTTGTATCTACTAATAATCGTAAATTATATGTTTTTCATAAATTTTAAATATGTTTCTAATATCAACACAAAAAATGTGTTATCAATAAGCCTAACAATATTCATTCTGTCATAAATTGTGTATTTTTACTCGGCTACTGCGAGTCATAATTACCATTATCATACATGTCTGTCAGCTGAATGGGTGATAGTTTTAATTAAAAACATTTGAGTGCTGTGAGAGGGAGAACTGGAATTAAAAAATATGGGTATGAGCTGTCCTAAAGGAAAAGATAATATAAAGAGGTAACGTGTTGAACGGACAAGAATTTAATGTTATCAGTCACTGTGACATTTACCTTTAACCTACTGACCCTAAAATCAATAGAGATCATATACAGGGCATGGCCACCCGTGCCACCAATTATGGTGTCTCTGTGATGAATAGCTGTCAATATATTTGACAGACAAAGAATTTATGTTATCAGTCACTGTGACTTTGACCTACTGACCCCAAATACAATAGGGATCATTTACTGGCCATGGCCACCCCTGCCACCAATTATGTTGTCTCTGGTATGAATATCTGTCAATATAATGAACAGCCAAGGATTTTATGTTATCATTCACTGTGACCTTGACCTTTGACCTACTGACCCCAAAAATCAATAGAGATCATGTACTGGTCATGGCGACCCACGCCACCAATTATGGTGTCTATGAGATGAATTTCTGTCAAGATATTGAGCAGACAAGGACTTTATGTTATCGGTCACTGTGACATTGACCTTTTACCAACTAACCACAAAATCAATATGGATCACATACTGGCCTTGGCCACCCATTATGATGACTATGGGATGAATAGTTGTCAAGATATTGAGCGGACAAGGCTTCGGCTAACAGACAGACTGACAGACGAAATGCGCCATAACAAAATATGACCGAAATTACCTTCGGGCGTATAAAAATGAAATAGCCCTTTTATGTTACACACATACAGATTTAATGTTGACGATAGCTGTACCAAATTTTATTATAAACTGTACATGAATTAAAACTGTATTTTGCAATACAAATATTACAATATTGTTTTCTGTAGAGCACACAAGAGAACCAGAGCAAAGGTTGAGCGCGGAATCGGGCAGCTCAAGCGTCGCTTTTCTGTGTTGCAGAAAAAGATCTGCATGAAACCAGGAAAGGCATGCAGGTATAACAAGCCATGTTCTGTTTTCTGTTAATTATTTGTTCAAGTTGAGTAATTGCTGTTACATGATAAACTCTTTGTAATAAATGAACATCTGTATTGTAAATACAAACAGTAATTAATGACATATTATTCAACTTAAAATATCTAATCCCTTTGTAATTTCTTAAAGTACCACAAAGAATTATGAGTTTGTAAATGACTTTATGACATCGTTGTTGTTCACTGTAATGTCCATAGTGTTAAGTTTAAATGTAATTAACATCAATTTGTTTATAATAATAAGGGTTATACTGGCATGTGGCATATTGCATAACATATGCAAACACAGAAACATTCCCCTCCCACCCGATGTTCCAGATGACTATCACAATGATGATCAACAGGACCACAATGACCAACAGAATGCACCTGTTGCTGGTTTAAGATATAGAGATAACTTCTGCAATACATACTTTTGAATGGTAATATAAACAATTTTATTATTCAAGTTACATGTAATGTTAAAATAATTATAAATGTTGGATTAAAAGCATCAATCAAATGCATTACAAGATCATCTTCCATTAAAGGTTGATATAACATACTTCTTTAAATCACATATAACAATTTCTTTTTTATTTAGGTGACATAAAAACATCAAATAACAATAAATTATATAAATCAATATTAAAAAAATTAAACAACTTTTAAATTCTAAGAATAATACATATATTTTAATAAAGACATGTATTTAGTATAGGAATGGTTTATCCGAAATAATGTATGTTTACCGAAGTCTAACTGTCTTTACCAATTATATACATATTCTAAGTCAGGGCTTAATATAATGACATTATATCCAAACTTAATGTATAGTAATAACATAAAATCGCAATTATGACCTTAAACGGTTTTAAGGTAAAGAATGATTCATACATCTACAGAATGTCGAAAGTAAGCCTTTGTTCACAGTAAATTTTGTTTTAACTATACAATCAGTGTGACAAACAGAATATGGTCTGTAGATGAAGGTTATCTTTCAATGTAGGTTATCTTGCATGACAGGTGGTATTTAATACAGGTTATACCGTATCATTCTTCTCCAATATCTTCTCTCAGTTCCTTTCTCAATTTTTTAATTTGTAGTTCCAGTTTTGTCACCTTCAGCTTTTCTATATAGCTGTGACATGTGCAACGACAATCAAACACTTGTGACCTGTAAAATTTAATATCTCACTTAAAATCATTTGAATATTGATAGGTATACAAGATGAACAATTGTAAATATATGATATTTACATTAATAAACACAGTACTGGTGTATCTGATTTGTTTCAGATGATGATACAGACATTAAAAAGAGATTAGTGGATCAAGCATGACAGTGCCAGCTTGACTATTAAAGAAGTAGAAAGTGTACATTGAAAGTTCATTGTTATATATTTTGTCCAAAATTATTTAAAAAACCATTCATGAATGTCAAATAAATTACTGATACATTTTTTAAACTTGTTCATTTGTAAAACATTGAAAAGTAATGTTCAATAATAAATATTATCAACATAAACAGTTTATATTAAACAAACCCTGATGCTGCTTTCTTGGAAACCCTGGTGGGGATGACATCAATAACACTGCAAGTGAAATGAATTATTATTTAAGATTCAAGCAAAATTATTTTATACAAACTGCACATCATCTCAATGAGCTTTACATTATAGCCAAATATCATGAAAATCATTAAACAGGTTTATGATAGTTTAGCCACAAAATAACGTAAATGTTAGTTCGAACGAACAAAGGACCTTACTCTAATCCCCAATTCCATGGTAGTGAATTAAAACGTTAATTACCAGATTGTGTCATATTTGTTCAGAATACAATATATTGTTAAGGTGATACATCCTACAGCATTAATTTTGTTACCAACCTTTGGATTCCATTTGACTGACCAAGTTCACTTGTCCATGTAGGGATCGAGTGGTCTGAAGAGATGCTAATCTGTGTTGGTGTTGTATAGCCTGCACTTGTGGGTGGCAGTGGCAGTGATAATAATGTAGCAAATGATGAATCCCCTGGAACACTATATAGTTATAACAAATCATTTCAAGCACTACTCAAGTACATAACAGTGACAACATACATGCTGTTAGTGAATAATGCATCACACAGAATGGTCTATATGTATAGATCTAATATTTATATTGGCAATCTTAGCCTTAGATAACACGGCGTCAAACGTAATTACTATAGGTTCATTACCAACTACACAATCATACAATATGAATATTGTGTCAGAATATATTTGTGTAAACTACAAAAAAATGTGCCAGAGACTAGCAAATAAACAGACAATACAAAATATATATTCCAAGCATGTTATATAATTATAAACAGACTTATTGAAGTGAATTTGGGTATTCAATAAAATATTTAATACAATAATGTTTTCTTGAAAACATAAAAACTCAATGGACAAAACTTAAGGTTGTCATACATTGAAGAACATACCAGTTGCTGTCTAATGTCAGCATAGTGGAATCCATTTCCATACTGGCAATGCCTAAAATGTTTGCAGAATGTCGACCGATAACATCCATTACCGCATCTGTCAAAGGGGTCAATTTTGAAGGGGCTTCTCCACCACCTTTAACACAATAAAATCTTTGGTTTGATCTGTTTTTAAGAAAATGATAAGTTCAACCATGTCATATTATCGCTTTCATATTCAACAGATTCCATATTATATTTACAGCAATGTAAACAATTTTTACAATGTCCAATCGATTGCATAAAATCGCAAAATGGTCTGTTAAAAACTGTATTTTACTCAGAATTGGAATTGTTATCAGCCCATAATTGTAAAAATATATACATAGCAATTGTTATACAACATAAATGTTGATCAAGTAGTACCTGTCCTATCTCTGTTCTGAGCAAAATCCATGTATATTGCTTTGTTCCTTTGAACAAGGTTGTCCCACTTTTTCTGAATCTCTTCAGACGACCTCTTTGATTCAGCTTGTGCATTAAATTCTGTGGTCACTTGGTCCCATATTGCCTTTTTAGTCTTGCTAGTTATAGCTGACAAAATATATATACACAAGTAAAAATGAGACATACATGTATGTAAAAAATTTATATAACAGCTCTTTTTCTAGGTATTTTGAGAGAAAGGCACCTAATAAAATTGGTAAGTTTTAGTATGAGATTTTATTTTTTTATTGATCTTATTCGATTTTATTAGATTTATTTTTGTGAAATGTTCAACTTGTAAAATTTTTCTTTCTACCATAAACACACATATTTGAGTCATATTCTTTTATTAATGGATTATAATAAAGTTGAGTTATAAAATGGATAAAGTAGGTAATTCAAAATTATTTAACTGCAATACATACTGAAACCTCTTAAAAAGATTTAAAATTAGTTAGTTTTTGAAAATAATAAAATTAAATTTGTGTTAGCTTTCATTTGAATAGCAATGTCCTTATATTTACACTAAATATAGATGTGTAGCACCCATTTATACCATGCAAACAGTGCATATATTAAATAGTCTGAACAATCAACTTTTTTCCAATCAAAAACAATTCAAACCCATAAACAAATGGCATATATTTCGTCTGTCACACAGACCACTTCGACATTCATTTCAAAACGCCGGAAATCGTATAATCAGGTAAGGGTTAAACACATGGATAATGACATAGAAGTTGCGCAAAAAAATGATAGATTTTTCAAATTTTATGACAATCAACAAAACTTTAAGATGCAAGTTATTGCATATGACAAAATACAAGAACCGACACTAAATATATTTTATTTTGAAGTAAATTTATCAGTTTATCGATTAAAATCAGTTTCCTCCAAATACATTTATTGTTATCGACACTCCTGGAAAACCAAGATTTAGAGATTTTTGTAATTCCAAAATCACCAACAGATTTCAAAATTTGTATTACGTTTTGGCTGTGCAAAAATTTGTTTACAGAGGATAACAGAAATAAAGACTATTGTACAGTTAAAATGAATTACCTGTTCGTGATCATATTCACAGCCCTAAATTTTAGTTATATCATCTGTGTGATGTTATGTTGCATTTAGCCAGTGGTAATTGACAAATACTGCCGAGATGTTGCGAAACAACAATGCTCTGTATTCCATTAATTACCAACAGGCAGTCGTAAGAATATCTCCTTCTGCATTAAATCTGGTTATCAACATGTGCTGTTCATCCAATATTTAAATCCATATCAGTTTTTGTTATAAAAATCAATTTGTTATCGACGTGTCCTTGAAAACAGTTTTACCTTTGTGATCGTTATTTTGACATGTTGTGAACAATCGATTTTTGCGGAAAGTTTACATATAAGCGTAAAGAAGTAAGTTAACTTCAACAATGCTGGTCATCCTTTATATAAATAATACAATGTCTGATCAATTGAGTAAATGTCGCATTCGCTAAAAATTTGTGTCAACGGAAGTTCACATGCTTCTAGATATATAAATAAATTCCAATAACATTTTATCGAACCACAATATTTTCTATCCTCAATGGGGTTACGTCTTGTTGATTGGGATCGAAAAAAATAAAATAGTCTATACAGTACAGTCAATCAAAAACAAATATAAAATAGATAAATAAGCAACTTATTATTTAATCCATACTACAAATAAAAATTACGGCAATTTTGCACTAAACCAGTTTCTTTTCTATACTGACAACTCTTCGCGCCAAATGTCAAAAGTGTCAGACAGTCAAAACAAATATAAATTATTAAATATACTATACTTACTACTTGTGAACCGATGTCTTAAATAGTTATGGCGATTCAACTCTTTGTAACCGCTATTCGCACCCATAACGGTAGTTAATAAGATGTTATCGCTGACTGAAAAATTTGGTGCTCGCGTCTTTTTGACTTCAGACATTGTCGATGATTTTGGCGTCTGCAACTCTATGTAAATTATGTGCGCGCGCTTCAATATCATCTTCCGGTGTATTTTTAGATTTGGAAAACCGAAAATTGTTGCTATTAATAGAAGGAAACAATTGATTTGAGGATGAGGAAAATCTCACGTAAGATTTCCTTAAATTGTTTTGTGAATACAACTTAAGGATAAGGACAACTTCACCCTCAACTAAGGAAATCCTCAAATTAAGATCTCAAATTTGAGGAAAGAATTTGAGATGCTTTGTGAATACCGGCCCAGGTGAGCTAAAAAGGGGATTGTTCTAAAATAAAACATTGTAATTTTCCTTTATATTCTTGATACAGACACGCAGTTGTATTATCTAAATATATACCTGTGATTTTAATGTAAGATCTTAAATTTAATTTGAATTAAGAAGCAATATCAGGATTTCATATGATTCTGTATAAATGGCACCAATAGTATTTTGAAAATCATGCTATACATAAAGTACACTGCAATCACAATAAAGATAGAACAATTTGTCATTTAAATTCTTACCTGATATGCATCCAGAGAAAAAGGCAAATATTCCGTTTCTTCTCTAGTAGACGTAAGCCACTGTGACCTTAAACTTCAACCTACTGACCTCAAAATCAATAGCTCATGTCTACTAGTCATGGCAAACCTCCATACCAAATATGAGAACTGTATCACAAAGCATAGTCTTCTACTGGTGATGACATGTTGTCTAGTTACTGACCTGACAAACTTTCTGTATTTAAGGTAACTGTGACCATGACCTACTGACCCCAAAATCAAAAGGGGTCATTTACTAGTCATGATGACCTTCACATCAAATATGAGGACTGTAACACAAAGCGCTGTCAAGTTATTGATCAGACAAGGATTTTGTGGTCAAGAAAATTATTACCTTGACCTTTGGCCTACTGACCCTTAAATTAATACGGGTCTTGACCAACCTCCAAACCAAATATGAGTACTGTATCACAAAGTGTTGTCTAGTTATTGATCGGACAAGGTTTTTGTGGTCAAGGCCACTGTGACCTTGACCTTTGACCTACTGACCCCAAAATCAATAGGGGTCTTCTACTGGTCATGACCAACCTCCACACCAAATATGAGGACTGTATCACAAAGCGTTGTCTAGTTATTGATCGGACAAGGTTTTTGTGGTCAAGGCCACTGTGACCTTGACCTTTGACCTACTGACCCCAAAATCAATAGGGGTCTTCTACTGGTCATGACCAACCTCCACACCAAATATGAGGACTGTATCACAAAGCGTTGTCTAGTTATTGATCGGACAAGGTTTTTGTGGTCAAGGCCACTGTGACCTTGACCTTTGACCTACTGACCCCAAAATCAATAGGGGTCTTCTACTGGTCATGACCAACCTCCACACCAAATATGAGGACTGTATCACAAAGCGTTGTCTAGTTATTGATCGGACAAGGTTTTTGTGGTCAAGGCCACTGTGACCTTGACCTTTGACCTACTGACCCCAAAATCAATAGGGGTCTTCTACTGGTCATGACCAACCTTCACACCAAATATAAGGACTGTATCACAAAGCGTTGTCTAGTTATTGATCGGACAAGGTTTTTGTGGTCAAGGCCACTGTGACCTTGACCTTTGACCTACTGACCCCAAAATCAATAGGGGTCTTCTACTGGTCATGACCAACCTCCACACCAAATATGAGGACTGTATCACAAAGCGTTGTCTAGTTATTGATCGGACAAGGTTTTTGTGGTCAAGGCCACTGTGACCTTGACCTTTGACCTACTGACCCCAAAATCAATAGGGGTCTTCTACTGGTCATGACCAACCTCCACACCAAATATAAGGACTGTATCACAAAGCGTTGTCTAGTTATTGATCGGACAAGATGTGGTCTACGGACCGACATACCGACCGACATACCGACCGACATACCGACCGACCGACCGACATGTGCAAAGCAATATACCCCCGCTTCTTCGAAGGGGGGCATAATAATGTTCATTTATGATTGATATGCCATACACATGAGCACAATATTTAATAATTTTCTTCTTGAAACGGGGATACACAATTTTGGGGATTCTCATCTTTCATGATCATTTCGCCCGGAAGTGCTTCTAAAACTTTTCCCACATGACTTGCAAAGTTGCTCATCCATTGTTGAATTACTGAAAATAAGAACGTGATATTAAGAGAATTGTATACGACCAAGCGTGGACCAGGGGCTTGACAATCGGTTGCGTATGAACGTATAATAAATATCTCTATCTTGGCATTATTTTTTTTAAATCTTAACTTGCTTATATTTACACTTCAACTTCGTCCGCTACGATAAAGTCTTATTCATCAAACGGATCATAACGGGATAGGGTATTTTGAATGCTTTTTTTCTTGTGATACTTGAATGACATTGGAATCATTCGTGAAAGATATCATACAATTTTATTCCGTTGCAAATATCATTTCACTTATTGTGCCAGTATTTTGTTTAATATTAAAGATAAAAATTCCAAATCATCAAATGCACTTGAGAGAACACTCGCTAAACATGAAAGTAAAGAAAATCTAATGAAATGTATCATTTCAAGCATTTATATGAAAGAATAGGGTTCATACGTGAAAGATGTATCCCAAGACAAAATGTAAACAAAGCAAATGCAAAGAGTAAACTAGAAATATACGCAACTCTGAGGGAAAAGTAAGGTACCAATGGAAAAGAAATTCGCTATACCTTGAAAAGTATTAAACGATGTGGGCTATACAATAACTAAAACAGATGAACTTCCCGGCGATTTGGGGCGGCCATTATCCGTGCATGGTATTTAAACAAAACCACGTGATTCCCCGCAGTGATTCTAGCAGTCTTAAATTTGGTCCTCTTTTTCAAGCATGGTCAGAATGTTTATCTCAATGATATCTAGGTCAAGTTTGAAACTGGGTCATGTGACCTTGAAAACTAGGTCACTAAGTCAAGTTATAATAAAAGCTTGTCTGCACACTAGTGGTTTTAATTTTAGTCTTCCCTTTCATTACCATGAGATCTTGGTTCCTTTCTTGAATTTGCCATATTGCATTATAGGTTCCAGAGTTATGGTCCCTGAAAGTGCCGATATAACTATTTAGGCCTTGTCTGCACAAAAGCAGCTTCATTTTTGATTTTAATTTAATCAGACTTGTATAATACTTGAGTTACTATAAGATCTCAATTCCTTTCTTGAACCAGCTGGATTCCATAATGGGTTCCAGAGTTAGGGCCCTTGAAAGAGCCAAAGTAAGCTATTTTGACCTTTTCTCCACAATAGCAGCTCTATTTTCTGACTTGATTTTACCACACTTGCACAAAACTCTTGCAAGCATTGATCAGTTGTTGAAAGAAGTGCGACCCAGGGTTCTATGGACCCTCTTGTTTTATTTTTACTACGAAATTACACCTTTAAACATGTGGAGCACTTTGACCACAAGTTATATTCCCTATACTTGCTCCCGTTTAGAGTAGAATCTCTAAATTACAAAATAATAGTTTTTGTTTAACTAAATTGCCGTGGTGGAATAATTCCGTTTATAACATGGCTTTACAATAACATGCTGTATACATCAAACTATTTAAAAGATGGTATGCGTCATTCAACTTAACAGAACAGTGTTATGCGTTATTAAGTTGATCGTGGCAAGCCTAATGTGACGGAATACAAATAAGGTATTTGAAGAAATGTGTACGTATATTTAAAATATTTTGAACACTGAAACTTTGAGAGCGAACACTGAATATTAAGATGAGATTATACCGTTATCACAACAATGTGCAAAATTTGACGGAATCCTTAAATTTTTGCGGTCTATGGTCAAAACAGAAAGCCATTTAATAGAATTCTGACCTTTGTAAAGGGCAAGGTCTGGTGGATTTTTAAGAAAAAAATTATTTTATCACAATGAAAGTTATTGGGCATCATTTTTTCTATAATAAAGATATTACAAAACATATGGCCTCTCGATTCAAACTTTCTGTATTCGGTAATCTGTCAAAATATCAATTGACGATGGTAATTTTAAAACAATCGTTTCCAGTATTAAAATAATTCAAAAGTAATAATTTCAGACGATTTCAGGATCGATGCTATTAAAGTCAGCTTAGGCAGTGCTTTATGATCTATTCAGTAAAGTAAAATCTTTACACTTACATTTCACATTGGTAAAATAGTGTATGACTATTCCGGTAAACAAAGACGGTCCGGCACGCGATCACGACAGTGATGATTTCATTTATCAGAAACTCGTTTTTGTATACAGTCTTATTTATGCTAATAAACTATAATCTAGTTATCTTAGACTATTGTGAAACAGTTTCAGCCCTTCCCCATCATTTAACGTTAACATTTGTCAGCAGTTTTTTTTGATAGAGAAAAAATAGAAACTCCTCTTATTAACTCAAAACTGAAACTTATTCAAAGTTATTGTACTTACATGTATGTCGTATCCTAAAACATACATTTAAAGCGAACAAAATAAGTTAACAATTTGCAAAAAAGTAAAATATGCATATCAGAAATCGCCACACTCACGAAACACAGCCTCCCACCGCTGCAAAAGAGAAGAAAAGAGAGCATGTTTGTTTTAAGTATGTCGAATTCAAATAAGACACCACAAACAATTAACGAAAATGAGGACCCTTGGGGTTACCGTCTTCGGTAAGCAAATGAATGTTAATGAATTTTAGAGAAATAAATTGATGTTTTAACATTTACTTTCGCAGACAGAATAAATATATATCCGTTTTTCTACTACAGCGGCGTAATTACATCACAAGATTCATTTATTTTAATTTAAGAAATAATGAAAATTAATGTCGGTGCGGACGTAAAGAGGTTGACACAAGTAGATATTCTATGATTATTAATCAGCCAAACATTCGAAAAAAGTTTAGTGACGATTAAGTAGATAGGAAGAATAGGCAGGCCTCCAAGCGCTTTCCTGGTGTATCTTCGTTGCGTTTATCATTAGTATGTTAGCCGATCATCAAATACAGTAACTGCGTTCATCACAGGATTTAACGTCTAAATTGTATTTTCAGAGGTTTCATGATAATAATCTTATAAAAAGATAGTTTTCTATAAATATTTTATTCTGGTGGCCTTTTTACGTTGCCGAGCAGCGGATATTGATGACAAAAAATCACATCATACAATTAGCAATTAAAGAACCAAGTGAAAACATGGACCAATAAAAAGGCTTCGAACGTGGAATGCAATAGCTATGGCCACAGCGTCAAGGCGCACAAATACGAATTCGATACCATCTGTGTTAACTTGAAAAACCCTCGAAACGTTCGCCCGGATAATGCGACCATCATATATGAAACGGTAAATTATTTATACTGTTGACAATACTTTGTTTGTTGTACGGAGATATTGTATTATGGCCTCTACTACGCACAAAATAAAGTTATTGTAAATTATAAATGATAAAGGCTGAGACCGAGAACCGAACCGCTTCGGCGACATTTCCAAGTTACACAAATCCAAGCACACTACCCGTTGCATTAAGCGGGACTTCTGATTGTATGCAGCCAGTTATTTACATTATAGGTTATAACACAGTGGTTGGTTCACCTTTTCTAGGGCAAGTTTAGCCAAAGTAAGTACTAAGTGCAGTGATTATCAACTATACTTAGGGTTATTCATCATGGAACTTTCATTTATGAAGCAATGTAAATTATTTCAAAGTGATTTATTTATCACACCTGTTTTCTCACCGCTCATCACATTTGCTCCATCAAAAACAACAAAACGACATCGAGCTATACCCCAGGCAGAAGGTCTGGATGGCATTCATCAGTGACAGTGCATCAGTGCGTTCCACATTCACCAGGCCTGGTAAAAACAAACTATAAGTCAGGTTTTAAACCTGTTTTTAATTAAAATTTCTCTTCAATAACAAACCTTTTTTTAAAGTTTGGCTCAATAGTAATTCCCATGATATTATTACTCAAATTTTAAAATTATCCCAAATTTACTGCTACTACTTATACTACTACTTCTACTATTACTACTAACATGGTTTTATTTAGTATAAATGTATATATTTTATTGAATATATCTATGTACATTTTAAATGTGGTACAGTACCCATAAAATGATCTTGAGTGACCAATGTATCTGTTGTCCATTTGATGAAGATACTGAGTTGCTCTCGGTTCTGCTCATCGGTGGACTCGTCGGCCAAGAAAGTGAAATGGCGTGCTTCTCTTAAGGAATTGATCTGTTATTGTTCAATATTCTTACCAATAATGGTAATAAACTCATATGCAGACTTATCAGAAAGATCATCTTTTACATGTTCCTCCAAATCAGTTACTCCCAGTTTGGCCATAAACTGAACCATATCTTTGAAACTTGTCTCAGCCCAGTAGTTTCTAGCAATAAAGTAAGAAACACAAAACAGTTTCTTGATGACAGATCGATTTCTGGCCCTAACATTGACTTCATTGGCAGAAACAATAATCATTTCGTATATAGGCTTCCTTGACTTCCGAAGGTAAGCTGATGTGGCCTCCGTGTACTTCTCAAGAGAAGCCTTATGGCGTTCACTTTCGTCGTGTTTGCCAAGTTGACGTTGTGGATGATCATTTAACTTGACTGCCTCAGAAAACCATTTCATATTATCTGCTTTTGTTGTAGAAGGGAACAGTTCGCAATATTTGCAAAGAAGACCACCCTTTGAAGAACTGTAGTCTAACCATGGATATGATCTTTCATATTTAATGATATTTGGATTGCTCTCTGATCTTACAATTACTTTAGGGCTAGGCATGGTGTCTCGTTCATCATCTCTATTTAGTGAGCTCGTTGTGTCATGGTCTCGAACCCACAGTTGTTATGGGCCTATAGTTGTCAGCCAACGGCCTTAATCACTAGGCCACGGACGCCCTTTCGTCTAGCAATACTTAAATCGCTGGCATTTGGCCGTCCAATCACTGACACATGCTGCTACACCTGTGCCTTATATACTGTCACTTTAAAATATGAAAGAATTTCCATGAATTATAAAAAAACACTTCTATTTAATCAAAACACAGTAAGGAACGCAGTGTTTGTTTCTGATTCAATAGAGATCTTTTTATAGCGTTTATTTACCAAAAAAGAAACACCTTAGATATCGGAAGTATGAAAACCCCCAAAACCGATATATCTGCATGGGTCGGGTTTGAAATAGCTTCAGAAGTATTGACATTCAAGAACTCGAGTAGAATCAAAAACTACAAAAATTTCTACAAATTTCTCAACAGGCATAAATTAGTATTCAGTCTTGTGATCACCGTGTGAGAATACAAACAGAAAAAACAACTGTTGAACCCTATTCACTAATAACTTCATAGATTCACAGCATGTAATTATATTCTATAAAGGTAAAATATGCATATCAGGAATCGCCACATTCAGAAAAAACAGCCTCCCCACACAGTCAAAGAGGAGAGAGGGAGAGAGCATGGATAATTAAATGATCAGTTTCAAAAAAGACACCACTAACAATAAACAAAAATGAGAACTCGAGGGGTTACCGCCTTGGAACGGTCAGTGACAAATCCAATTGCCACTGGGGTTAAACCAGGTTCTAGGGTACACCAACCTCACACTTGCCCCAACAGGTTCTCATATCACAAAACAAGTACAATTTGTCTTGGTGAAAAAACTTCAACCCACTTATCGGCTCAACAATGTTGCATGCAAAAGCACACAAACATATAAAACATAAAAAGCTAAGAGCATTGCAACGCCGAAAGAAATTAATGTTGTATAGCAATTCGAAATAAAACAAGAGTAAATATAATTATTGACGCCTTTTTCATATCAAAAATTTTGCTTTACAAAGGGAATTAAATATTAACACTTTGATAAAGATAAAATAATGATTTGAAACAAAATGTTCGAAGACTCTCTATAACTCAACAGCATGTAAACATAAACAGTTATTGGTTAAAATTCTATTTACATAAACTGACATCAAGTACTCTAAAGAAACGCTTAGGAGTACACTTAACTACACTGACCATATAAATTCCTCCGCATTTAAATCGGAGTATATTCTTCAAATCTGATAAAAAATAAAATACCTAATTTTCACTTATTTTTATGAAACTGCCTTTCTTAAGTGCCTTCGGAAAACAATGACTATGACAAAGATTAAATAAACAATTACGAAATCACGCATTTCCTTTAGTCCAGCTTTGACAATTGCTCCTATTGCGGGCATACACTTTGCTAACAAGGAACATTTCATTTTTTTTGCTCCCACGAAGTTGGAGTCATATAGAGTTGCTCTCGTCCATATGTCCGTCCGTGCGTACGTAGGTATTTCTCCCATTTTTGTGGCATCAACTCCGAATTTCTTTTTAACTTGCACAGATGATCATGCAGGATGTGTAGATGATCGTAAAGAAAAGTTTTTTCCATCGTTATGGCCCTTTGTTAGAAATGTTGTTGCAGTTGGGGCTTCAGTCTAATAGGACACATTCTATTATGTGTTGTCAAATTGATTGTTGATAAATACTTGAGTGCGAGTTTCTTTTCCCCCCACCTATTGGTACCAATAAATTTTATTGATTTCAATGAGATTTACATGGCGTAGACTTTTTTGTTTCGAAAAAGCTTTAATTTGAATTATCTAGAGAAAATTACACATATTGTCGCGGGACACATGGCTATATAATGTTCAAGTATTTAAATTGCATTTTTCAACGCGACGTGAATCACCGTACATGCTTAATTGTTCCCCCATTTTGAACCTGAACAATCTTTCACACAATTTCTTGATTTAAAGTAGGTTTTCAATAAAATTGTCTTGATTTCTTCAAGTAACCGCTACGATTACATTTAGCAATATTTACTCCTTTGGCCTCATAGATTAATTGAAGTTAATCCTTCTTAGCATTGTACACAACGTTAATATTTGCTCATCTGAGCAAAAGGATGAGACTGATCTATTGTGATCAGAATTGGACTAGCATGTCCGTTGTCTGTAGTCAACTTTTTGTTTGTTATTGCGATAGAGGCTAAAATTTTTAACCAATTGTCATTGTCTTGGCGGTATCTCGATCTCTTTTGAAACTGGGTCAGCTTGGGTCAAATACTAGGTTAATTGGTCAGATCAAAGCAAAAATTTTGTTTACGCAATAGAAGTAACATTTTTCAAATTTGATATAATTATTTATATCGATGATATCTTCTCAAAGTTCTTGGATTGCCCAGGTACCCCGCCCTTGGGGTTTAGTTTTTTCTTTTAAATTCTGCAATTAACCTTTGATTTTCTACAGTTATCAACCGGAGTTTTACACAAAATTTAAACCATCTTAAAATTCAGTCTTTTCTGAATTTTTCATTTACTGGTTGTTCAGTGATAGAATGTGAAACAAAAATTTTAGTAGCAGAGTGAAAATATTTAGTGTCGAAATTCAAATATTTCTTCCTGTCAGCTTTATTAAGATGTATATTTTTCGAGTTGGTTCAGGTCACCCAGAGTTAATTTCCTTGGTCAATGACCTGATTACATGACACTGAGAAAAACCTGTGTGTATTTTGTTATTTTTTGCAGTAAACATACATATTTAAGATATTTCAGGATGCATTATCAGTGGTCATTTCTCTTGCTGCTTGTGAATGACCTATTGAATTCAACTGCTTAAGCTCTGTGTTGTGTAATATTAAGAACAGAGCTTTGGAGATTTTACTTGGTAAACTTTGTCATTTCTACAAATACTGGCCAAGTAAACATTCTAACTTCGTAGCACCACGAAAATTAGGCATTTCTGAATATTGTATTCACTGTAAGTCAAGAAGAAAAAAGAAACTGTAGCAGATTCTCAAAATGTTCAGACTATATTACAGAGAGGTCTAAGCTGTATACAGTGTATGTACATGCACTGGCAAGTTAATTGGAGGTCTTAAAACTCAGGCTTTTTTTCTGAGACTAATCTAAGTATAAGGTCGTCAGACGGCTTAAGAATTGAGTATAGTCTCAGTTTTATTGTCTTCGAATATGATGTTGACAAAATCATTGCTTAAGCATGTTTGTAGGAAAATGTATATTCTGTTAATTTCAACCAAACTACAGCCTCAAGAGAAAACTGGCTACCAGCTAACAAAGTAGGAGTCATCATCTATTTGGTTGCTCTCTTGCAAAAAAGTTTCTGTAAGAACTACTTCTATAGTTTTGAAGATACTGACTTGAAACTATGCACGTGTATTAGGCATTATGTTTAGGTGGGCTTGATTAAAGAGTTTGGTGTGATTAGTCCATGAATTTAGATTTTTGAAAGGAGCAGGATTTAACAAAAACTTACGACGCGAAGTACTCCTGTTTTGAAGAAACTGACATGCAATTTTACACGTATGCTCAGCATGAAGTGTAGATGTGCATGAGATTTTTTATGCTATAAGGCCAATGATTTAAATAGTTGCAAAGTCATCCGTGTATTTGTTCTTTTATTTTTACACCTTTCATTTTATGTTTTAAAGAATTTGGTGATAGAGCCATTTGGCCCTCTTGTTGATGGATCCAGGGGCTAGGATAGAAAAGGGTATTAACCATAAGGGTCCATTGTTCCCAATTGCAAAACTGTTGAAACTGTACATGGTTGGAAAGATAAAATAAATTATTTTATGCTTTCAATTGAATTATAGAATAATCGAATATAATTTTGTCAGTGAAATAAAAGAGGCACTGTTTTTTTCCACGATGGTGCCCATACGCACAAAATTTTTCGATTTAAATCGTGAAGGAAACTGGTTCAGGTTTGGGTTTATGACTTCAAGAGGTAACACCAAAAGCAAACGTTTTTGGTGCAATTTCATGCAAATATTCTGTTACAGTCATGCGAAATGTGCTTTTAAAGCATAATATTTAAAATATATACTTCCTCTTGCGCTGGTAAAAACAAATATCCTTTATGTCATAAACCAGCATTTTTATGTGATTTTCCATAATATTTTATAACTGCAACTATGGAAAATGAAATCTTATTTTATTGACTGACACATTTTAATGTACATTGTAAAGACAAGAATCTTTATTTTATAGTTTGACCTACCATTCGTCATACGTAACCCATTATAACAACGAGTACCGCATATATTTATTAAAACGACAGATACCTTCGAGAAACACACGTGAGTGAGTAGGTTTCATAACTATAATGTCCTGAAAAGCGGGTCGGACGCACGGCCTAGCATGTCTGTAAGGGTATTACTGCCTTTTGCGAGACCGGCCTGTGGTTGAGATACGATCCGGAAAGACGTCATTTAGTACTGTATAGCTGTCCCCATTATTATCTGCACCATAACGTCTGGGCTGTCAGACCTCTCCTTTACAAATACAGCACCACTGTTATCTTTACTAAATCAAAAAGAAAGGAAATTATGGATCCCCTTCGGTGGAAAAAAATACCTGGTCAGGAATGATTTTAGTCTAACCTACATATACAAAACACAAGTTTATGAATAGCGAGTTAAAATGTATAAATGCATTTTGGAAGATCAATGATCTATGTAAATTTCATCTATTTCTCCCCTGCCATGAATCCATCCTCCTCCCTCATCTCTCATTTTTGTTTGTTCTCTTATGCTACAACAACCACCTCGTGCTCAATTTGACATAATGCTCAGCTCATATTTAAAAATCTCGAAACAGGCTGTCAAATATCTAAATGTTGGAAATAGATAAATTAAAAAAAGATAACACTTCACATTTACATGTATAAACAGAACTATCTAAAATATTATAAATAGCATTAACCTTTTTCGAATATCAGTCAACAGAATGATAAGAGTGAAGTTTTTAAACTTGAATACATTTCATTGTTCAGGGGGACACACCTGTTTAGTTCTTACGTTAAAGTGTTAAATTCACCAGTTTATGAAATATATTGTGAAAGAATTTACCTTTTGTGATTACCCCAGTGCATATTGCCTACTACACACAAAATTCCTTTGAAAAAGGCTGGATCTCGGTTCATACAATAAGTTTGTTAATTGCTAGTTATCAAGCTGAAGTGTGACACGTCTGGTTCTCAGCTTTGTATTCTGTAGCAGCCGATAGTTAGTTACTGATAAGATATCTTTCATTTCCAAGTTAACTTGTTGCGATCGGCCAATAAAAATATGTAGTAAGAGATAACATTCTCATTAGATGATCGCTAGAAATAACCTTGTTCAGCATTCGATCAGAAAAAAACACAACAGAAATAATTAGTTTTAAGGGAAATTTGCAGTATAAAACGCGCATTATTGAACAGCGACGAGTGTTTTCGTTTATATAGGTCAATAGCTGTCATACATGTGTCATTTACGTATATTCTAAACTGTAAATGTGGTTTTGTAGCTTTCAAATACAATTATTTTCCTCATTACATTTTAAATTTATGTACAGTATCTGCTACCATAACCAGGATGGTTAATCTACTCGGACTTTTTTCGATCGAATCTACGTCCCCCGACTTATTTTGATCCAGGGAAGGGCTTCGACTGATCTTTCAGATAATATTTTTGACAATCGTGCTCAAAATAATTCTTTATAATAGCGAAATTATGTGTTTTATGATTAGTTTAAAATCATGACGGAATGTCATAGTGATATGTTTATATAAAGTCGAAAAGGACTACCTGACTTGAGAAAATTGCCGAAATAGCGAATTGCAGTCCCTTTTATAGTACGCTAACCGACGGCTTACTAACAAAACCGACAATGAGTAAATTTGCAAGTAGGGGTGCGTATGGGTTTACTAACAAAACTTACAGTTAGTTAAAAGATGGCCTACCATGAAAATAACAACTGGAATAACCATTTGAACAATTAAACAATATTGTTACTTGTTTAAAACATACAAAATAGCGCGGGAGTAAAATATGATGTGCCGAAAAAGTGGTTAATAACAATTACTCTAGTTTATAATTGTCATAACACTGACGTCATGAAAGCATACGCAATAGCGGACAAGAATATAAATAATCAGTAATGTGGACAGATTAAAAATTAATGCTTTATCACAGTGATGATTTGGAAGGAATTAAATGCTTTTAATAAATACAAAAGGTAAATACATGCATTTTGTGTCCAATATGAACTATCAGATACCCATATGTTATACAATGCAACTGAAATACATAATCAATAGGGTACATGTATTGGGTCGAAATTTGGCACACCACAATATATATCGGTTTGCAGTCACTTTTTGTCAATGTTCTCAATATAATGGAGAAAATTAAGAATTTATGAACCTTAATATCGGAACTACTTCGCGACAGCATAACTTCTCATTCACAAAATTGAATGCCTCACGCGTATCTAATGAACTCGGAAGCGTAGCTCGCAGTGGTTTTGTTCTTTCTTTGTTGGGATGGTGTTTCGGTACTAAAATCTTAAAAATTACATCAGAACATACAAAAAACGCTCGAAATTCGTTAAATGTTGAGCTTGCAGTGTCTTCATAAAATTTAAGCCTGATCACGCTTTCATAATAGAACCCGTTTACTTGAATACGCTTAGGGCGCAATGATATACCGGAAGTTCGCGATCCGTTAGATTTCTAGCTTAAGACTGTCAGCGCATGCGCGCCGCCAGTCTAAAAATCAGAAATAACACCTAATTTAAGTTATAAGATAAAGAAAACCACAATATAATCTGCAAGACTGTTTTGCCAGGTACTTTCTTACGGGTTCGCTCCCCAGTCAAAATAATATAATTAAAGGGTGTTTTTCATTGTCCAATATGTTTCGTTTTCTAAATCAAATTAAAAAAGTACAAAGATAGTTTATAGAATTTAATATAAATGTTCGTATAGTTCTAAAAAATAACAAGGTTAATATATATTGCAATTTCAAACAAAAATAATCCGCAAAAATCTTCCTCGGTAACAGATTGCCAGTTACGAGTCTGAGGTCAACGGGTTTGAAACGAACTTGGATCTTAAATTACAAAATATCATTTGTTCTGTCCGTTGAAATAACTGGGTTAAGACTCCAACTAAAGTTTAATGGTATTATAAACGCATTCATCGGAAGTTCCCTGCTCGTTAACGTAAATTTACATACATTCTAATTAAGAGATTGCATTGTTTTAACGTTGGTCTATAAGAGATGGATGGTTTTGTTTTTGACATGTGTGAAGAGATCTCAATGTCATGAATATTCAAAAATATGTTTATTTATTATATGGATAGGCTTCGTGCTTATTCCAATTTACAATACCTGTCTTATTGTCAAATCAATTTATAACAATTCTAGCAAAGCTGTTTACAAACAAAAATTAAGTTATTTAATAAACTAAGGTACTGTTTTTTGACGTTATCAAAATTGTTAATCTAAATATCTCCCAAATAATTAATTAATTTATACATATAGCGATAAATAAAAGTGCATATCAAAATCCAATATGAAGAAACAATATTTTTCCTTGTACACATTCAGACCAAGTGAAGTAAATATTGGATAAAGGCTGCCAAATTATAAAAATCGACATGGCTAAATTGGTCAAGTATCGAAAATATGTAGGCAAACTAGATTTGATTAATCTGGCTTGTAATAGAACGATGCAGACATTTTTAATCTTCTGGCATATTTCTAACATCTGCTGCTCATGTCTTTCAAATTGACATTCAGTTCCTGATGAAAAGTTTCATGTCTTTGTCTCGCGAATCCATATAATAGTACCGTGTGGTCGCTTTAGAATGCTTTTCCTGTTTCATGTTCTTTGGTTTGTTGAATCTCTATCTCCGTTCCGGATATTCTGCATTCTATTTTCCATGTGAACCCTCTGCATCCGCTTTGATAACAAATATAAAAATCGATTTCTCATATAAAGGGTAGCTAGGTTTGTTTGTTTACATTTCTTGCAGACGACGATCGGTTCCGGTTATGAAACTCCGTTAGGCGGCGTGGGCAGTAGTATGCAATCTCATTACTGCCCATGAACAGGCTCAACCAAACCGAGCCTGCAGTATTTTCATATTTGTCGTGTTCGGTGGCTTTCAAAGTTCCCTTTTCATCTTATAAATGTTACTACCAGTTCATGCAAGTACCAACTCCGTTCTGCAGAATACTACAGGGGTTTTAATCATTTAAAATAATTTCTTGTACATGAATGCGCTAGCACTCAAATTTATATAATGTCGTTGACAAAAAAACACAACAAGACAAATATCTGGTTATTTTAGCCATATTAGGGGTGTTCCGAATAGTGATCAAGGATACACGAGCAAATTTTTTTTTGTTAAGACTATTAACTGACTGAACTTTAATATAGGATATTCAACAAGTTTCAAACGTCTTATTTTGGGAGCCAAACTACATCTATAGCCATATACCCAAGATCTGTGAATATGACACCTGCATATCACAGAGAACGCCAAAGGGAAACTTTAAGCAGTTGGTATAGCGTTTTGAAGTGGAGTCTTTCCCAGGCGTCAACATTCTGTTTTTTTAGTTGTTTTCCACTGAATTAAAATTGTGTTAGATATGTTTACAGGGAGATGGAGAAAAAAGTGAAATATGCGTATCAAGAATAACCACATCCAGCAGGCACAGCCTCCCCACATAGCCAAAATGTAGAGAAGAGAGCATGGCTATACATTAATCAGTTTCAAAATAGACGCCAAAAACAATTAACGAAATTGAGAGCTTGCGGGGATACCGCTAGTGGCAAAACAGAGAAGGGCATTTGAAAACCACAGGGTCACAAGCAACGTATGTAATTCTTGCAACTTAATTTATATTTGTACTTGCTAATTTAATTAACTCATAATATTAGCAATTCTTATTCTTTTTATAGTATTATGTGTAAGCATCATAATGTTTAGCTCGACTATTCGAAGAATATGTCGAGCTTTGTACTCACTCTGTCGTCGACATCGCTGTCCCGCTTTGGTTACGTTTGCGTGCAAACTACTAAATATCTTACAAACAACTATAGCTTTTAAGCTTGGCACACTTGTCCATCATCCCATCCCGAATGTGTATGCCAAGAACCATAGCTCGAACTTTCATTTTGATCAAATTATGGCCCTTTTTCGACTTTTTGGATTTCAGGTTAAAGGTTGCATGCAAGCTAATGTACGAACATATCACTTCCTAGGCTAGGCGGCGTGGGCAGTAATTTGCATTTCCATTACAGCTTATGAACAGGCTCAATCAAACCGAGCCTGCAAGATTTTCATATTTGTCGTGTTCGGTGGCTTTCAAAGTTCCCTTTTCATGTATTCCATACGAATTATATTACAGCTTTGAAACTTTCAACACCTTTTTTATCATATCCCTAGTGCGTATGTCGATAACCATAAGTCTTACTTTCAATTTGATCAAACAATGGCCCCTTTCGACTTAGAAAAGTTTGCGTGCAAGCTTGTTATTTATATACTTCTTGTACCATAGCTTTGACACTTGTTCACCATCATGACCCTGAGTATCTATGCCAAGAACTATAACTCTTTCTTTGATTTTTAACAGATAATGGCCTTTTTTCGATTTAGAATTTCAGGTTAAAGTTTGCATGCAGGCTAGTGTACAAACTCATAACTTTCATACTACTTACACTACAGCTTTCAAACATTTAACACTTGTTATCATTATATCCCGGTGGTTTAAGCCAAGAACCATAACACTTACTTCCATTTTGTTTAAATTATGGCCCTTTTTGACTTCGAAATAATAAAGGTTAAAATTTGAGTGCAAGCTGGTAAAAGCTCATTATTTCAAACTATTGAAACTACAGCTTTTTTATTTTGTACACCTTTATTTTATCATACACCACACCACAAACCTTACATTATTATACCACACCATAGCACATTATACCATACAGCATACTGTACTATACCATAACACAAACTATGCTATACCATACTATATTATACTATACTTTACCATACCATACTTTACCATATCATACAATACCATACTCTACTATAGTTTACCATTGAGATCCATACTGTACTGTACCGTACCGTACCAAACCACACCGAACCACACCACACCATGCAATACACCATACAATACTAATCTATAATATACAATACCACACCGACAACACACCAGCAGACCACGCACAACACACCACCACATGCCATACACTATACATGTATCAAATGATCAGGTGAGTGAGTTTTGGACTTTTGTTCCTTTGTTTTTATTTTTTGTTTTAATTATTTATACGGTAATAGCAAGAGGTATAAACAAATGAAACAAGGGATAATTAGGTGTTTATTAGTTTAGGGGGTGGGGGTTGGAGGTTGGCAGGGATGGTGGGAAGATGGGTGTGGGATCAGGGATGTATGGGATGGGTAAACCCTCCAAAAAACCTTAAAGAATTCTCGGTAAATTAATTGTAATTTATTGATTTTATAACTTGAATCAAGTAACTTTTGTTCTTGTGTGTTGGGGTGTAATAAACTCCACACTCATTCCCCAGTTTAAATGAAGCCCAATTTAAAATGTGCTTTATGTCCGACTATTCGAATAATCGAGCGTGCAGTCGTTTCCGACTGGCTCTTGTTTGACATGATTCTAACCGAGGTTTTTATATATCGAGCCTATTTAACCAAATATACATATGCTCCAGGTAAGTCAGCAAAATCTTCAATTCACCAGTAGATTCTCCAATTATTTCGAAAACATACTGGTCAATTCTGCGTTTTAGTAAAATATAGTTTGAATACTTCATAACCATGATTTCACGTGGAGTTTACACAATAAGCTCTTTGAAATAGATTAATAGGGAACTTTGGATCCCATCGAACATGACACATATAAAAATATTGCAGGCTCGGTTTGATTGAGCCTGTTCACTGACAGAAGTGCATATTACTTTCCACGCCTAGCTCCGGTTTGAACCCAATTCAGTATTTACACCAATAAACAGTACAATTTTTATCCATCCAAAACGATGGTGTGCATATGGTGGTGGACATGGAAATTTCAATTACAATTCGGTATTTTCAGATTAATGCCATTCTATGTTCAGCGGAGTATGGTCCCCAGATAAAAGAATGGGTTTGCCATAAACGAGAAAACAATGGGCGGAACTTAATAGAACATGAGTTTCACCTTAGGGCTACTTTGTTAACACCAACACAAGATAATATACGCCAACACCACTTAATAATTTACACTATATTATCAATCGACAATATGTATTAATACAGGTCAAATACTGCTTTGCTAAAGAATTTCTAGACGTTTTGACGTCTCAATGACATCACTAAACTTTTAGAAGAGTATTTCCACTTAAGAACATTTAATAAACGTTCGTTATATTGTCTTTTCTTGTTGAGTCATCGGCGGCAATTCTTGAACGAACAACCCGTTCGATCTTGTTTGTATGCAATGATTTCCTAAATTGTTTTTTAACCATACAACCTAGGCCGCATTACTTCCAGTCGCGTTGCTGATGTTACACAGAGAGCTAGTTGTGAATACCACCATCATCCAGTCATAGACCAAAGTCTTGGAAATGCAATCATAGATCTCACATCTTTCAATCGTTGACAAATTGTACTCAACAAATCACAAACAGTTGCTTGTTCGAGCTTTGAACTCAGGTCTGTAAGTTCATAAGCCCAGTTGATCTGCCCAAAGCTTTGTAGGTCGATAGTTCTTCAGCTTTTATTATTTCGTTCTGGACTGTTGCATGACCATGAATCCGCTATAAATCTTTTTCGTAGACTCGTCATAATTCTCTCTCTAGCATGTTGAAAATCATCTAAGTGATAAGGTATTTTGGCCACAATCTTTTAGTTCGAAATCAACGACGAGACACTTAATCTAGAATTGATCCGCAAAGCGAAGGAAAAATTTCAAAAGTATCTAAACGAGATGAAAATAATATCTCAAAGGCTAAAACGCTTAAGGAAATACAAGAACAACTGATGAAGTTGATACAAACGAAGCAACATATGAAGAAAATATTGTCTGCTATAGCTGCAATAAAAAGGATGATTATTCAGTAGAGTGCAAGACAAAAAAAACAGTAAAAACGGCTTCAATGCTTGTTCATGGATAAGTCTGGTAGGAGTCCACGTGGTAACCCGGATGATGTTGCAGACATAGAGATTGAGGCTGCAGTGTCTATCATAATATCGGTTAGCCCACCATTGTCAATCGCTGTGAAGTTCCTAAGTTCTTACGGCGTCGAATTAGTCCCCCGCAGTAACCTGTCCACCTCATCGCCCACTTACAACGCAGGTCGTGGCGGACAGCGAGGAGGGTTTCGATCTTTGGGTACTCTAGGTCCGGGATGATCGCCTAACAGTCAACTCAAGAATCATGTCAGGAGGGAGTCCAATTCGTCCTACCAACAGTAGCGGTTCAAGCAGTAAGAGCAATCCGTCTAGCAGAGCTTCAGAAGCGAGTATCACCCGAGCCAGTCACACGAAGAATTTTACTACTGTTTTTGGGAGTTTTGTAAAGGAGGTCACGACTCTTCTGACCGCGATGGGTCAGCCGCAGAAGGCATACTATAGAGCAGCAGGCCAAAGATGCGTTTGGAAGTGCTGGCTCACTGACATGAGGACAGATAACCATCATCTTAGACACGGCAAGAGGATTAGTCGGATCACAGATAGATCAGCAAGGGGTGGGGTGGGGGGATTCCTAGACGGACGTGACGGGTGGCGAAACAGAAGCAGAGAAAGAAGAGCAAGAAGTCTGGAAAGAAGGAGTTAAGAGAAGAGAGGTCTTGAGCGGAGAGAGAAAAGAGAAAAGAAACAACCAACAGAGTCAAGAGGAAGTTGGGAGAGATGAAACAATCGTCGGTCGGAGAGGAAACTGGATAAATGAATTTAATTTGTAGATATAAATAGGAACTATTATAACAGAAGGATTTTTTTAACATTTTGCCGGATGTACTGATCTCTTAAAAATTAACAATAATGCTTATTATTGTGCTTGTGACGTAACAATATTCAATGTGTTTTTCCGTCAGATTTTGTGTTAACCACAGAACCTTAGATACGCCTTGTTTTGCGCAATGGTATATCAGAGTACTGAATATGACAGTAGGATGCGTGCTTTCGAAAACCACTTCTCAAGTATGCCGGCATTCGCCTTTAGTCTTAAATCCTATAATCCTTTTTTTAATTGGCTATCATTATGTAGGTCACTTAAAGCTGTTCAATTCCAAATGGTCCTACTTGAAAAAAATCTTTTTTAACTTGGATACTGTCTATTTTGAATTTTACGAAGTTACAAACTACGAGGTAACAAACTACGAAGTTACAAACTACCATGCTAACATAATAATTATATAATTAGTAGTTATCTTGTCGTTACTGCAATTAAATAGAAAATCGAAAAACCAACAAAATCATTTTACTTTCGGGTAAATTTAACTTTCTAATAAAATTAGCATGGCAAGTAAAATGAATTTGTTTTGTGATTTGTGTCAAGAAAATACTTTAAGCTTCCAGTATTCGGATCTTGACCAGTATTTTTAAGTCTTTAAATTGAGATAATGTGATTAAAAAATTAGATAAAAACTAGCTTGAGTGATAAAGTGATCAATCATAGACAACCGCTTGATTTAAACATTTTTAATATTTTTGCCTCCTGGAGGTACTAATAAATTTATATTGTTAAATAAATAGATGTCATACAAGTTAACAACATTTCACATTCATTAAAAGTCGTGATTGATGAAATCTAACCAGAAATAGTTTTTAAAGCCACATATTATGTAAATATTTGTAACATGTTGTTACTGACTTATCGCCAAAGGTTAATTTGTGACAATCAAAATGCAAAGACAACGGATAAAAAATTATGATGTGGTTTACAACAGCTCTGAAAGCAAACACTGCCCTTTGAGAGATGCTCAGGGCTGAATGACCATCTGCCATATGCTGCATGTCGAAATTACAAGGTACGATCTAGTAATTCATCACATTAGTGTTTTCGGGCTTGAACTGGTGTATATAAGGACCATAAGAACTCTACATTTGTTTAAAATTGTTAAACACAATCCATACACGTAAGTTTTTGCATGTCGCACTTCGTTATTATTTTACAATGTCAATTAATTTTACACAACTTTAATTACTTTACCATAAAACTGATTGCGACAGCATTTATTTGGCAATGTTTTCAGAAATAATTGTATAATAAATGAATGTAATTTTTATCGTTTCAGCATAAAAATGGTCCATCAGCTGATCACAGTTATATTTGTTGTAGCCATTACATGCTCGTTTGCTGGCGCAAATAAACCATGCGAAGTTCCTAAGTAAGTTTTCGATAAAAATATTGTTATCAAAATCGAAATAATATCTTTACTGTTAGAAGTTTTGGCTGCATTCACTTTTTTAAAATGTTTAATCAAAACAATTTGCCCGCTATTACCAAATGAAAATAAAATGCGTTAAAGGAATCGTTATTAGTAAGTAGTATTGAATGGAAAACTTAGCAAGGGCAGTGACTCGCACTTAATGAAAACTTGTCCTTACCAAGCCAATGTTTCTACAAGTTTCCTTTCCTTTGTAACAAAAAAAAACATTCAATAAAATTTCGATTTTTTAATCCTAGAAAACAAGAACAAATGTGTGTATCTTATATTTTGATTGGTTATTACATCATTTGTCTTATTTCTACATAAAAACAACAACGAATAATACAATAATTTGACAACTTTACAAAAGTGAAGTTATGTTCGACATATTTTTCTCGAAAAACATTCAAGCCACGCCTAATAAGGCAAAAATAATTCAGAACATTGAGATAACATTTTACAAATTTACAAGCAAAAGACAAAAACGTTTTATTAATTTTCTGTAATGTTAGCGCGACTGTGAATTGCAAATGTTATTGCCCCTTAATAAAAAGCAGGAGTCTTTTCTCTTGACCAGTTAAAACTAATATTCTGAATAATTTTGATAGACACATTCTTTCTGCTTGTATTACAGATATGCAATGCATGAATCATGTTTCAATGTAAATTATCTTAATTAATAAAACCAATTGTTTATTTTTTTCAGCGTAATCATAAGATCATGGATTGTTGGCATTGGTCAACACTAAAAACTGATTTAAATTTTCCCGTTTGTTTATAGGGACTGTCCATGTGGCAGTGTGTGTAATGCCGGAACGTGCGCACAAGGTACGCAAAGGAAAACTTACATTTTCCTGAATTATTTTTATATTATTCATTATAATTCGAAATTTATACAGTATGTTTACCCCTTTCTCATATACGATTTGCAAATGTGTTACATGGAATTTTTATTTCGATATTAATCCATGATAAGCGAGGCATAGTTACCATATTTGATTTTAATAAAAACCAGTACGATGATTTAAACAAAAACATGTTGGTGTTAAGAAAAATATATTGTAACCCTGTTCCATTTGTTACTATTTTGTATTCAAAACATGAAGTAGAAATGTATTTTGTATCTTTAATGGAAATCGAGTTGTATTCACTTTTGTTTTCCTGTCCAATTTATTAGACAACTTGTTTTAAAACTAAAATGAATAAACCAAATAGAAGGTTTTATGATACATAAAGTCATACATATCGTCAGTTTATTATTTGTAATTGTTTAAAATAGGCGAGCGTTTTATAAGACAGTGCTTTCATACTGTGTTCTAAAGGTCATGGAAAAAGAAAGTTCAATGTGTCCTGTTTTGATTGAGTAGGCACATAACCCGTGATGCTAAATTTACCCCAAGGATAAACGGAAAAGAAGATGGGTGTTTAATTTATGTCCTAGAATCATGTGCTTAATTAATACCTGTACTCCACGAACTAAATTTTTTTTACAAATTCTTAGGAATTCATAAAAAATCTGTGATGGTTTACGTTGTTGTCTGAAAGCAAATTAAGCAGCCAACAATTGAATCATTCCGTTCAAAAAGATTCGCGTTAGATATCAGACGTTGCATTTATGACAGAAATGTGTATTTTACAACCAAATAGATAAATTAATAGATGCCACACATATTTAACGATTAAATGCAAAAGATAGTCATATTTTCTTTAAAGGCTGTATGTTATACGACAAATTTATGGCTGCTGGATCAGAGGCAAAGGTCTACGGCAGAAACTGCCGTTGTGGCAGCACTGCTGATGAGCGGGGCCTCCTCCTCGAGGTAAAAATTGTTGTGTTAAGTTTTGTAATACATTTTCAAGCATGCTGTACTATAGGAGAAAAAGAAACAAATACCGTGTCTCCGTACGTTTTATTTGCTAAAATATCGGTTAGTTTGTAAGATACCTTATTTTCAAACATATGATATATAGTTGAAAATCTTAAACACTTAAAAGATAAATTGACCGTTGTGTTTAATTGTGGCTTAAAACAAACAAGATTGCAGATGAATATTTTATCGGCGTTTCAGTGTGAAGATGGGGTCAAATTTTCTGGAGCACCCAAAGGTGTTGCTGAATGGCAGAACAACCCCTCGTGTGAGGAGCCCGCCCCCGCAACTGTAGCACCTGCCGCTGACGTTCCATCACCTTAAACCGCGCCTACCGAAACCGACCGCTAATCACATGTCGACCAACATTTAAATAATAAATTGTGCATCAGAAAGTCTTGTTTTTCATTCTCGAAGCGTCATACATGGTTACACAATATATAAGCTATTGTTTACACAAGTTATAAAATGTGAAATATGCATATTGGGAATCGTTACTCCTACACGTAGAGAACATTCTTCTTAAAACGCTATTGTAACATCTAACAGATTGAAAATATAAAGGTTGCTGGTAAAAAAGTACATATATTAATGATGTTACAATATGCTTTATGAGCCTGACTTAACTTCCATAACTTTAAAATAAATAACTGACAATAAAGTTATGCCAACTGAAGGTTGCTAAGAAATATCGCAGACAATTATGGTGCTATTGTATACAATCAAGGAATTCAAAAGGCTGTATTTTTGCAAAGCACATCTCATGTGAGTGAAGCTTCCAATCTAATGTGATCCAATTTCAAGTGGTAAATGCTAGCCTTTCCGAAAGGTCATATATCATGTTATACAGGTATTAATGGCGCCATCATTCGGTGAAAAAAAACATGACAAAATGTGAATCTTCACTTTGTTTTTGTTGCCTCCCATAAAGTGTCATTGAATATCAACAAGTGGTTGCTGAGAAATAGCCCAGACACAAATCGGCGTATATCATACTTTACAACATTCTGAAGGGCTGTTAAATCCTTAAGCCGAAAATGCTGACAACTCCGCTAATATCTATATAAAAGGAAATATGCCTAGCAGGAATTGCCACGAGAAGAAAAAAAAAAACAGCCTCCCCACACAGCCAAAATATAGAGAGGAAAAGAGAGCACGAGTTAATAGCTTTCAACGAATTGTCATTTTAAGTTTTGCCTAAAGACATATACCGGAATCGGACTGGTATTTAGAAATGCTCCTCCTTAGCTTCATTAGAGAACTCTCCAGCCAGTTGGTCTTAAAATAGAGCTATGCTTAACATTTCTAACAGAAGTTTAACAAGTACATAAAATCGTATTCAAGCAGGTCACTGGCATCTGATGTATATTTCGACATTTCAGGATGCGAATCTATAACTCATAAGGAGATCCAATTTCAATAACAAAATCTAGTATGGCGCCGAACTGTATATTGACCAGCCTGGTGAGCAATAAATACATCATCTTTGAAACATCACGCACATACATTCTGTTTCATTCAATTACAGAATTGCTTTCTAGTCAATTTTTTTCTGAACACTCTCACTATTCTTTTTAACACTTTTTAATTAATATTTGTTTTACAGACACACACTTTGTCTCGCAACATTTTTATATTTCCCCAGAACCTTGGCTGTCCAACTTAGTTCGTAATCAACAATAATCATCTCGAAAAAGATAACATTAGAGGAATCTTTTGTTAAAAATGTGCAAAGTTTGCGCTCCAACAGTCGCCTTTGAAATATTGTAGTAAGAATGTAACTTTTTAAATTTGTGTATGCTAAATAAATCGAACCCGTACGACGATAGCAAGCACCTGCCTAGTCCCTGACGTGGAAACCCCAGAGATGTTGCGCGGAATATGATGGTCAATTTTAACGATAAGGTTGAACGCTAACTTTAATCAAAAGCGGGACGGCGACTCGTGACAAAGACCGACACATCTTCGAATATTCTAGCTATTTAATTTTAGAACAATTTTAAATGCCCAAGATGTTGTTTGCTATCTTAAAGTTTCACTTCTTTGACTTTGCAAGCTTTGAAGTTAATGAGGTGCTTTGAGGAAATCTGTTTCGCCACAATCACTAATTGTAGCCAACTGTCCTGCGCAACAGATTTGTCTGGAAAATCACATGTTTTGCAGCTGTCAATTTGTGTCGTGCAAATTAACTTGAGAAGAACTTTGCGTAGGATGTCTGCCAGAAATCATGCTGAAAAATTGTGTTTAAGAGAAAACAGTTGAATTCTTACAATAACTACATGTATTTTTAAAATAACTTAAAAAATCATTCGCCTACTACACTTAACAAAATTAATAAGGGGCCAAGTGAAAAAATACGTATTTTTCCTTTTTAAAAGTGTTCATATAATTAGTGATTAAATAAATCATTTATTCTTTTAAATAAAACTTAAGGCACGACCGAAGTACAAGAATTGTTAAAAATCTTTGGATATAAATGTAATGGTTTGTCTATATCTTTAGTCAAATAATAAACAATTTTGTGACCCTTAATTATTTTTGTAAAGTTAAAAAAAATACGGTCGAACTTCGATGGCTCGAACTCCACGGTACCGGCAGATTTGTTCGAGCCATCCGTGGTTGATATGTGAGAATGGGTTTTTGTTCACTTTACTAAGCTAACACATAATAATTAATAATATTTCTTATTTCGGTGTATTTGATTATTTTCTCATTAAAATACGACGGCAAGCATACATGCTAATTAAGAAAGAAATTTATAGCCTTGATATTATATACATGCACAACAGTAATAAATAACATAAAACTGATCATTTGTCGAACTCATTTTGAATTTGAGGCCGCATTGTAGTATTTGTTTATATTCAAAAATAATGTTTGACATGACGTTATCGCGAAAAAAACTTCAGAATTTATAATTTTCTTATTAATTTTATAAATGCGACAAAACAATGGCAATTTCCATATATAATCAGATGACAGTTCATTTATATTTTTCATTAGTGTGGTATTAATAAACACAACAATCAAAATATTTTCATCCGCTTTAATGTGTTATTTACATGACTAAATTCAATAGCGCACTGTCCTAACTGGCGAGACGTTTTCGCCCCTTTGTTCGCACCTTTGATGATTACCGATAATTGTCTGTTCGAGCCAAGCGGTGTCAACAACTTTGAAAACTAACTGTCGGGACCTTGATAGGTGTTCGACTGTTCGAGTTATGGGTAGTGCGAGCCATCGGAGGTTGAACAATATAGAACATATAGAGTTCCAGTTCGGGACCGGACGAACTGTTCGAGGGAAGGATGGTGTTCGAGCGAACGGTGTTCGAGCCATCGAAGTTCGACTGTGCTGCATTAAAGCTTTTGAAGTTAGAGGACAAACGTTATTTGGAGGAGTGTAACAAATAGTTATAATAATACTTTTAGAAAATTTCTTGTTTTGATACAAAAATATAATTTAAAAAGTATAAGTTTTTTTGAATAACTCACATTCCAAGTTTAGGCTCTTCATGGGTAGCATGAGATCATGTGTAACAAGTTTCTTTTGGGCTAAGGGAGGATAGACTTCATGTTCAGAAACACATGGCTCGAATGGAATATGTTTTGACAAAAATGTATGGTTCGGCGACGTATGACCTTCAGACATTAGAAAGGGTTTGCCCTTATCGAAGAAACCATGGGTCAAACTTAAGGGAACGCAGAAGGCAAAATTACCAAGGAGTTTTATCCTTGAGGCAGTTGATCAATATAAAGAGCTATACTGACTGGGATATTAAAACCACCCATTAAGGGCTTACAACACTCCTCCCAATCACGTTAATCGATAACAAGAAAATAATCAAAATCTTAATATTGGCAAAATGCTGTTCAATGAAACTTTGCACAAATGAATGTTACTAATGTATCTTTATTTTGCATACAGTAAGACACGTTAGAAAAGTAAAGAAAAAGAGCTAGACCTAAAAATTCCATAAAATTCTATTTACATAAATTCACAAAAACTAAGCGATACAAATCATAATTTTAAATTCCCTCTTGAGTGCAATGATACTGATACTGACAAATAGATGAAAATGAAACGAACACGACAAATATGAAAATATTGCAGGCTCGGTTTGATTGAGCCTGTTCATGGGCAGTAATGGAAATGCATGTTACATCCCACGCCGCCTAGCCCAGGGTTGAGCGCAACTCAATATTTACACCAATAAACTGTACAATTTTGATCCATCCCAAACGATGGAATGCATATGGCGGTGAACATGGAAACTTCAATGCGGTATTTTCAGATTAATACCATTCCATGTTCAGCGGCGTATGGTCCCCAGATAAAAGAATGGGTTTGCCCTAAACGAGAAAACAATGGGCGGAACTAGACAGATAAGAATTTAGACATCTGAGAATATAAATCCTGCATATCACAGACAACGCCAAAGGCAAAATTTAAAAAGCAGAAAGTATTCCTTGGGGGTGATTGCACAATATCCGAATCTGTATAGGCTGGGATGTTGAAACCACCCATCTATAAACTGGCCGAAATATTTAAACAAAAGCAATTTTAGAAGTACTATAGACATAGTACATAAGTATCGTACCGAACGACCTTCAAAGGACGTAACTGATAACAGCACTGATTGAATGTACAGGGAGACTTTTTACAGCCGCCACACGGCACAAACAACGCTACTGTGATATTGAAATCGATGAAAAGGGAACTTTGAAAGCCGAAGAACATGACAAATATGAAAATATTGCAGGCTCGGTTTGACAAGAAAATGTTTTGTACTTTGTAAAAAAAACTTTCAACTACTAAATGAGAAATCAGTGATTGTCATCCGTTTACGCGACCAGGAAGCGACCAGGAAATTAAAGGTCAAACACACTTTTACTTATATCTTGTAATGTTTACATACGTAAGTCACGAGGACGCAATAAATTGTTCTCAGTATCATATTACTCATGTGGGCATTTAAAATGATGTTTTGTGTTGTTTAGTTTTTGGGAATTTATGTAAATTGAAGTTTAGGGAATTTTTAGATCACGCTATTTTTCTTTATGGGGCCGTCACACTATGACGTTCTTGCCTGCGTTTTACGTCGTTTAATGAAACGTTGATAGTCGTCCATGGTCGCTGGGATATCGCCAGAAGTGCGTTTCTTGAACGCTAGTGAACGTCGGTGAACGTCAATGATCGCCGGGAATCGGCGGAGAACGCTGGTCCGGAAAAATTTTTTTGAACATGCACACAAATTTTCTCTGTGACGAGCTTTCTTCAACGTTTAATTGTAAACGCTGAAGAACGTTTAAGAACGTTCGTGGAACGTTTAACTAACGTTTGCCGAGCGTTGCACGCGTTCGGCTATCGTCAGACAGTCGTTACTCAAGCGTTACTTGATTGTTACAAATCGTTTGCTTTGCTGTGAACGACTCACTGGCGACCTGTTAACGACCGCTAAACGGTCCCCTAGCGTACGCAGCGTGTGACTAAAGTTAAACGAACGTCCTTTTGACGTCCATTGAGCGTCATTCGAGCGTTACCCGAACGTCCATGCCTCAGCACGCTCGTCTAACGTTGACAAATCGTTCTTCGCGCGCCAGTGGCCCGTGAGAACATGCTTATGATTTTAGGGTTTTCTTACTTGGTCGCTGTTAGACGCTTTTAGTGCGTTAGACACACGCTAGTGGTGCGTTAGACAAAACGTAATAACACGCCAGATGTCATCCTAATTCTAGAACGCTCAAAAATTGAACGATTGAAACGTTCAGAGAACGTTGACCAGAACGTCACAGTGTGACGGCCCCTTAACTGTTCTAACGTGAGTGACCATTTGCAAAATAAAGGCATTTTGCCGTTATTGAGATTTTGATAATTTTCTTTTAATCGATGAACGTGATTGGGAGGAGTGTTGTAAGCCCTTAAGGTAAGGTCTGCCTAACTGGCACTATTAAGAATCCAACATCTGATTATATTTTCATCAACTGCTTCATACCACTGACTTGTATGCAAAATTTTAATGATTTTCACCATGTAGTTTTTGAGATTTTTAGCTTTTTTTATTTAAAAAAGTGAGAAAAAACGTGAAAGTATCCAAATTCTTTAATCGGTGACAAAATTTTTTGTTATTGATAAATTCAACCCTAATTTTTTACAGTTTATCCAAAATATGTTATATTTTACTAAACCAATTTAAGATATAATATATAAATACAGAATTTATCTTAAAATGACATTTTTTGACCAAATAAATTTAAAAAAATGCATTTTTTGAAATTTCACGATACTAAATTAATGAAAATTGTGCAAAATCCTGATTGGTGCAATATACAAAAATTTACCATTTTTTAACTATATACCTTAAACAAAATTTAAACAAAATTTCAGAGAAGTTTACCGTCCAGTTTTAGAAATTTTCAAATTGATGACTTGAATAAACACTATTCTGATAGCGAAAACCCCTTTAATCTTGCTTATTTTGCTTATTTTAGATTAAATCATGAGAATTTTATATTCAATGACAGAATTACACAGGAAAAAAAGAAATATGCCAATTATTTAAGCTCTAGGCTTACAAAAAAAAATAGCTTCCAGTGGGATTTGAACCCTGGTCCTCTTGCATGACAGAAATCTACCCTAATTTACTACTATAGTTACCTCCCTTGGATACTCTTCTGGATATAGGTAATCATTAGGAAGGCCTTACCTTAAATGAAAAAATCAGGTTCAAATATTAAAATAAATGTATTTTCCTGAGTACTTTTAACAGACAAGAATCGTGTTTAACGACCTTAAATGGACATAAAGTAATTGATTAAAGCCCAATTGTAAACAGTGTGGCATTATGGCAAGAATTATTTAGTTGGTGCTTATTTTTATCTTAATTTTACTATTTCTGATTGAATAATGTGGGTAATTTTTGAAAGATTGTGGGTAATGTTTTAAAGATTTCTAGTTACTTTTTGCTTTTGTGTGAATATTGCATTGAAATTCGTTGATATTATTCTAACATTTGTTCATTTTTTGTTAATTTACTTAGTTGGCTTTGAACGAGTTTATTTTTGATAATTTTTTTGTGTTAATTTTCTTAGTTGGTTTTGAAACGAGGTTAATTTCAGTACATTGACTCCTGTTTTAAACATTCTGACAACAAGCTCTTGAAAAGACCAACCTTATTCTCACGGGAATTCACTTTACAAAAGCGACAATTGAACATTTAAAACAAAAAGGCAGAAGAGAATTTAGATCAGTTTTGTAGTTGTTAACCTCGAGATTTTCTGTTTTATAATAGTAATAAAGATGATATTGAGGTGGTTATAGAACAATGCGGTTATTCCAGTTTTCTTCTTGATATTAATAACTGACTAATTTGTTCTTATCTTTAATGACTGTGTTAAGTTTGTTAAATGCAGTTTTTTTCTTCTATTGCGAATAATTAAGTATCTCCAGATCATTTTGACTGAAAAAAGTTTTCGTTTCAATTATTTCTGTCAAGTAACATTATAATACCAGCAAATGAATAGTCTATTGTTTTACTTTCATTAAAGATGTCCTAGATATAAAGGAAATATTGAATCAGTGTAAATTATTTTAATTTCAATGTTAAATCCTGAGAACGTACCATAAACTGTCTCAAATCATTTTATTAGCTATTCTTACAGCTTACAGAATTGATATAAATATTGGGTAACACCCGTTAGAAATGCGGATTAACAAAGAAAAGATCATGTTTGCTTTAATTATTAATCATTGACGTAACTGTGGTTTTCAAAGAAATCACTGATATAATATAAATAATTTAGGTGTGAATACATTTAGCATTTTTAGTAACTGGAACAAAATGCGAGATAGAGACTAAAACAAAAACCATAGAGGCGAACATGCGGAGTTGCCGCCTTTGGAAGCTTATTCACATCCAATTACAAAAGTGGGTCAATATGCACTGAACCATGTTTATGTATGTCAAGGAAAAAAAAACTCGATTCCGCTGTCAGTTGCCGTAAAAAAGGAACATGATATTTCAATGGATTGTTGCAAACTAACTGTTCACATGTGGATTCGGTTCTTAATCAAATTAATCTGTCAGTCAAATATCTGAAGGTAATTTGTTTTATTGAGATCGTGGTATTACATAAATGTCAGTAGGTCTTGAAAAATTATTCCATGTCACGGATTTTAAATATCTGAATTTTTTAATTATTTGTGACAAATTAAAGTCCCAGGGTATTTGAAGTTGAATAACATTAAAATTTTGATGCATATTGTCAAGTTTAATTACTTGTCATTGGGCATCTAAATGTCTCTGTAATTCTTTAAAGCACAGTTCTTTAATAAAAAGCCCCCATTAAAGGATAAATTAGCCCTTGACTAGTGATCTCTCGGAAGATCCAAAGGTATTATGCTCGGTGAGAGTTTTCAGTGACAATCTTAACCTTATCACAAATCGTGATTGATAGAACCCAAAGCCATGATTATAGGCTTGACTAAACCTTTATTTTTTGCCATATGTGAGCTACGAGAATTTTTTCTAAGTCTTCTTTATTTGCTCTTTTTCAGCATCGTCTTTCTCGTATTTTTTTAATTGTTTCTCAGTTCTCGAAATGTAATGTCAACTCTTTACTTAGATGTCTAATTACCAACAGAATTTATAATTATAATTAAATCCCAGAAATTTTATCTTATTAAAAAAACTATGTTATAAAATTGAATCAAAGAAAAACTGTTTTGTTTGATTGACCTGAGAGTTTTACATTATAATATGTGTGACCACCGATTTATGAAAACTACTCTGGAGGAGCATATTAACCGTTTGTGAACTTCATATTTCCTCCAATGCCGCCGATAATACAGTGCTCATGGTGTTTTTCTCGCTAACTAATATAATCCTTCTGAATGCAAAAGGCGTTTCGCATCGACTGGAATCTTTCCTATTCCAGTACACTAATTAATAACACTTCACAAACAAGTGATAAAAAGTCGTTGTTAACCTAATCTATTTATCACGACTGTGTGAGAAGACATTTTGACAGATTAATCTAACTTCTTACAATATTTTACCACAACAAGGGAAATGGAACATATTGCTTGATTGTAGTAAAGGGCTTTTTAACAATTGCACTTGATTGAATATTGTTTTCGGAATGCGTTTTCAAATACAACTCCTTTAGGTGAGCTCAGCGCCACAGAAATTGGGCGCGATTTTTTTTTGTACAATGCGTACATTTAGATATCAGGTTTGCTATTATCAAAACGAACCCGATTAAGTTCGCCGGTCTCTTATATTGATAATGTGACACTATCGGTTATATAGCAAGGTTGATATTTGTTTACAAAGATTTTTAAATTTCAATATTTATTTTGTCAGTATTATTCGGTCCTAACTGCGAGACAAGAGCGTCACTGTAGCATCATAGTGCGTTGTTATTCGTGTATTCCTTTGACCTCACAGATCTTTGCACAAGTTATTAACGAAGGCATACTATTTCATACAATGTATATATTGTACTGAGCACGTGTGCAAAGCTTTTAGAATGTTCTTTACCCAATCCAATACATAAATTACATCAAACATAACATACGTTATACAACTTGGAACTCTAACAAATTACATCTTTACGCGTTGATGTTTAAAGCGTTAAACGAGCAAACAAAACAACACATTTTGATTGGTACCCTAACAAGCTCTTACCAAATCAAATAAAATTATTTTTCACCTAATGCGCTTCGCTTAACCGGTGTAAAATACATATCCCAAATGCACATACACCTCTTTACATACCGTTAAAGGCTGTATTAAGCAAGTTCTCTTTATCGTTTCTCTTTATTTTAACAATACGTTTCTCACTCATCCAGGGCGGCGTTCAACGATGTTAATATACTTGTGTTAACGTTTCTTATTGAGCAATGTGTTCTATATTTTAAGATTTTCATGTTTACAGTTTGTATCATAAAAGATAAACAAATATTTCCAAGAGTTTTGTAAAAAATGTATGCCGTACCTCCAAACTGACTGCTAATGTGTTAATCTAATACTGATTCCTGGAGAAGATTCCTATCTAATGACAGAGAGGCCATGACCTTGATTTTCCACCAAAAATTATTAGTGGTTATATCATTGTTATCACCAACTAAGTGTGATATCCCATGACCCGGCGATTTGCACCCATTTGTCGATTAAAGTTTGGCAATAAAGGTCACCGTCCTAAACCTTTGACCTCAAAATTGTAACATACTTGTTATTAATTACCATTTCGACATTTTGATCTGAAAATATAGGGAAGTAATTACCATGTCATAATGAATCAACCTACTAGGTTCTCTAGTTAGTTATCAGACAATTTTATGCATCTAAGTTCACGTCGGTTATTTTTACTTTTGACCTGCTGATCACCAAATTAATATCAACCAACATGTCAAGTCTGAGGAGTAGATTTTAGCATTTACTGTTGATTTGGCAAGTGTTTTGCATTTTATATGAGTGACCTTAACCTGTTGACCCATAGGTAATCTACTTGTTTAACATGTTTGGTGACTGTAGATCACACTGTTGTTAAAGAATGGAGTAGTTTTTAGTTATCGGAAACCATGCTTTTTGTAAGATCTCGACCTTTGACATACTGACACCCAAAACAAAATGGGTAATTTGCTCCCCCCAGCACCGATCTTCCAAATCTGATATCGTTCTTCAGGTTTTTTGACCGGAAAATGTTTATTAACAGAACAAAAATGTATATTAACGTTAGACTGACGGACAAACCGATTGACAACCTGCGCCACAACATAATACAACCGTAATCTAAACTGGCATACAAACAGAACGCGTTAACTTGCTAAATTCTATGTTTTGCTATGTGACTTATGGTCGGTCATATTGTAAAGCGGTGTCTGGCAGAAACTTAATTTCAAATCGTATGTGCTATGTGAGGTATTTATACTGTCCACAGAATGTAAGGCGAATCGTTACTTTCTTTTCTTGTGCGTTAATTAAATGAGCAATGCCCATTTTGATCACATTCAGTTATGTAGAGAGTAATCAGATAAAATTCACTCAATTTCCTCGTCTGCAGACAAATTAGATCAGTCTGCCAGGCGGTGAACTGAAACTAAAAAAACGGATTAATTAAACTAGCCTGAAAGATCAAATATTGCTCAATGTACTTAATGGGACAGATTCAGTTCAAAAGCTTGTTATGAGGAACAGTCGGACTATCGTGCCTGATGCTTATACATGTGTTGTTAGCGATCAATCTGACCAAGTATCCTTATAAACAAGTTATATTGTGCCAAAGTGACTGTTGATCCATCCTAACCGATGATGTGCATAGCCAGTGTTTATCGAACATTCATTGCCGTATTTTCCGATTAAACCCATCCAACTTACAGCTTGAGTTGAGCTCTTCAGGTTGAGTTTGCCCCAAATCAGACAAAGGTACAGAAAAAAGAACAATAAAGTGTTAACGGAGAATATGAGAAATTAAATACTTAGCATGCGATGTAATGTTGTTGCAAAAACAATAATACGTATTTGTATTATTTCTTCTGATTGTCGGTCTTAAGATAAATATTCTTATTATATATGAATAAATGAAAAGCCACCCAGCACGATGAATATGAATGTGTTATTTTATGATAATGTTTAATTTGAAGGGGCTTACGTTCCACAGTCAAAAAATGGGTTTGTCTTTAACATGCGTCAACTTAAGTTTCATTATTGGCGTCACGTACAACATTACGCGCATTTTATTTTCGTGTTCTGACGACGGCGAAGTCGCTAGTTTATATGCCTACGATAAATAATGTAAACAGACAATGCTAAGTGTACAAGCTATTTTCTCATTTATTACAAGACAATTTGGTGTCGTTACGCGAACGCAATTGCAAACAAAACTTAGATCTAAACAGAGAGATAGATTAAAATAGTTAACTGTGCATACCATACCCACCTTCTATTTGCTAACCCCTAATAACAATTTACTGTTATAGTTTTCATAGTGCCAGATATTAATGTACTAGTTTAAAATTATTAGAAACAAGTTGGTCAGCTGACATTAGTGAAGGAGCTTAAATTGCGCACCCTATGATAAGGATTTCGACACCTTGTAGTTGGCGCTGATTATTACTGGGACGTGGTAGACGGTCATAAAATATACTCAGCCAAAAAAGTTCTGCACACTTTGGACATTATAAAAAATATCTTTTTAATTTCACAAAGACAGCAAAATGGTACATATCAAAAGAAACAGCAATTCAAAGTTAGCAATTTAAAACAATCAGAATTAAAATCCCATTACTACTTAATAAGAAATTCATTGTTAAAGGGACCGGGGTTACTAAACAAAAGTTGCAAATATCACTAAACTAATAGTGATTAAATCAACAACGATGAATCCGGCATTATTCCAAGCATCGTCTCATGGAATTCCACAGCCGACGAATTTTCAGTTGTGGAATTAGGTTCCATTCGTGAATTACCTTTTAAAATAGTAGAATTTAGAAAAGAAAGTTGGTTTTATTGCGAAGAGTTTATTGGGATATATTTTGTTAACCAGTTATCGAAAAAAGTGTAATTATATTTAACAAATCGTTAAACTACATTGAGGTGTAGTTGATGTCAGAAATTTCATCTTGATAAAAAGAGATATCATATAATCTTTTTCATGGGATTATAAAAACAGATCAGTCAGCAAAAAGAGATGCACAAGAAGAACCCACGGGGAAAACGTTTTTGTTTGAAGACGTTTTCCATTGAGACACTTGAGCTTGTCTCTTATTAAGTTATGATGCACAATATGACAAAATAAAAAGTTGATAAAGAGAACGCCTAAAAATTATTTGATTTAAGCTGCTGTAAACGTCACTTGAGTTGAAATAGGATTTTTGTTTGGAGTTTCAAAACGCTTTCCACTATACCTATTGCATGACCTTTTATGGCTTTAAGACAGGAGCATGGATTATTTAGAAGCTGTGATAGATCTAGTATTAGCCTTTTAAAATTCTGGTTATCTAGAGTTTAGCTGTAAGTTTATTGCGATTCTGTGGCGTTTTAAATAATTATGCCATTTTGAAAACGAAAAAAATATTCACTTTCAACGATCAAACTTCTCTTCCTTAATATGTACTGATATCAGTAACATAAATAATGACAAATAAATGCATATCATGATTTAATCTAACCATCTGATGAATACCAAAATCATAATTTTTAGTATATTTTTAATTGTGCTATGTTTTTTTACGTATCAGAAAAAGTTAACGAAAGTTTAAGAAGTTAATGACCCATCTATCGTCTGACTTAATAATTGCAGAAGACGTTCTTTGCATTCTTATCAAATTAGTAGGTAAATTACTGCCCAGACAAGACAGATACAGTTTGAATAACAAAATAAGATATAAAGTAAAGTTGTTTTCTGTTTCCTACGGCTCTTACATTAATGTATTAGTTCCAGTCTCTCAGAGTCGATAGTTTATGACATAACTTACCAATGATTTTCAGAACAAATGAAAAAAAAACGTAATATAATTATTTATTCCATACTGGTTAACCCTCGGTTTCTAAATTTCGATGTTTGTTGATTCTGTTTCGAAAATGATCATGTTTTTCAACACATCCTCGACTCCCCTACTTTTCGGCAGTGTCTTCTGTATGTGGTTTATCCTAATAAACATATTTCACTTTTACAATAAAGCAAGTCTTTCAACAGGGAATAGTGAAAAGGCCCTGGCCCTCAAAATTGCAATTCGTAGAATTATTGCAAGCGATTTGCTGCTTGTTTGTTACATGTAAGATATGATATTTTTACGTAAAGTTACAAAGCTCGAAACACTTTGAACATGGATACTCAACTGAAACATAACGTCAACATCGAAAAACATCTGAAAAACAAATCTCGTCTTTCTTTGTTGAACCAAACAATACCAAACGTAAAGGACAACAGAAAAATACAGATGTCATGCAAAATTGATCCAAATCGGTCTAATAAACCAAAACGCAAAAGCAACAAGCAAATTCGTTGACTTTATATCCCCACCGAATGCTGGATATTTCTTACAGTATAGCTGAAGACAATTGCGCTCATATAAACAATATATCAGAATAACATCAAAAGAAGTTTAAAAAAGATACAATAATATCCTGTTTATTTTTAATGACCAGGTACGTGAAAAAAAACAACACGTATTTAAAGAGAACTTTCACGAATGGCATATATATGCTAAAATTCAGTCAGTTGTGAAAACAATGCACAAAACTAAACAGTGTTTTTCTTTGTACATATAACAATTCAGGGATCGTAATCACTTCAAATAGTATTATCCGGACATGTCAAAGATATGAAAATCTCCTTTTCGTATTGATATTTCCCGTTAACTCGTGTTGCAATCAAGAAATCAGTTGAAAAAATATCGCGGAAACGAATATTGCCCTACAGTACATGCATAATACGTAACTTATCAAGGGCCATAACCCTGTGTTAAAGGTCTGACCAGAACTAAATGATGATATTCGCAACTCCTCTTGGTATTCCTATGAAGTTTCGTTGAAATCCATCCAGTAGTTGCTAAAAACGCGTAAAAGAATACTGCTCTATTTGCAGCTGCATAACTTATCAAAGGTCCATAATTGTGTTAAACGATCTGACCGAAACAGGAAAACGATATGCGCATATCCTCCTGCTAGTGATTGTTTCCACAAAGTTTCGTTGAAATTCAACCAGCAGTTGCAAAGAAATAGTGTGGAAACGAATACTGCATAACTCATTAAGAGGCATATTTCTTGTGTTAAAAGATCTGACCGGAACAAGACGACGATATACGCATCTCTTCTTGGTATTGATGGTTGCCTGAAAGTTTCGTTGAAATCCAGCTAGCAGTTGCAAAGAAACAGCGCGGGAAAAAATACTGCTCTATATGCATACTACATAAGCTCTGTGTTAAACGGTCTGACCGGAACAAGACAGTATGCGCATTTTCTCTTGGTATTGATGGTTCCTACAAAGTTTCGTTGAAATCCAGCCAGCAATTGCAGTAAAATACATGTAGCTCGGAAACGAATACTGCTCTATATGCATATTGCATAACTTATGAAGGGCCATAACTCTGTGTTCAAGGGTTTGTCCGGAACAAGATGACGATATGCGCCTCTTGATATTGATAGTTCCCACAAAGTTACATTGCAATCCATCCAGTAGTTGCAGAGAAACTATGCGGAAATGAAATCCGGCCGACGAATAGACGGACGGACAACGCCTAAACAATATCCCCCACCGATGAAATAAAAGTGGCTGTTGGATTGTTTATTGATGATGACTTTTCGGTGGTGGGTTCATCTCCTTCATCTTCTGCAAGATACAATGTTCCAAGCCGAACTTATTTCTCAGGAACTGTGTTACTTAAACTTAACAAAAGAGTATGCTGTCGTGTTCAAAACGAAATATTCTTTAGCGATCATTCCTGGTGGCCATTGTATTGTATCAAAAAGTATCGTGTCGTGAGTTAGCTGTATCGTTACACCCCTACTTGCCAACCATGCAAGAGACAGACACAGTACATTATTTCTGTATCCCTATAAGCTACTTGTAAAACATTCTAAAACTTTAAACACAACATGTTAACAGTTGATGAAAAGGAACTTTGAGAGCTACGGAACTCGACAAGGAAAAAAATGCAGGCTCGATTAGATAAAACATGTTCATGGGTAGTAACAAAAAGAACTGCATATAAAGCGTTAGTTTTAAATGGCTTTCAAATTATTCATTTCCGTTGACGTTCTTCCTTACATGTATGTCTGCAAAGAACTATTGGTCTCATACGACACATTAGACGCAGTACACAATTTCCAGGTGTGAAAAGTTGTCTTCGAAAGTGTTTAGTTTCAGCTGAACGTTTATTGCAATTGACGATACCGTTGACATTGCTATTGTTGTTGTTTTTTTTCCAGTTCAGTATTTCATGACGATTGGTTTCTTTTTTTTAACCAAGACAACCTGTACCTGTTTGTTCATATGAGAACCTGTTGGGCAAGTGTGAGGTTGGCGCGTCCTAAAGCCTGGTTCAAATTTGGACCGTTTCAAGTCAGTAACCCCTCTGGTTCTCATTTGAATTATTTGTGGTGTCTTTTTGTAAAATTGGTTATTTTATAAAAACCATGCTGAGCCTCTTTTCTTCTCTCTTTTGGTTCTGTGGGGAGGCTGTGTCTTGAATGACCAAGGAAGTTCGCTTGCTGTACTGAACTGTGCTTTATTTGATGTTGTCCATTTAATTTTATTTGCAAGAGATGAAAAATGGTTATTATCTATATTTAAAAAATCGTCAAGGTACTTCTAAGTGTTTTTAAGGCTATGATTATGTCATCTTGGTGTTCGGTAGAAAGAGATAACATAAAGTATACTGTAAAACGGTACTGAAACAAATCAGCAACAGAGGGTGCACAATAAGTATCCATTGATATGCTAATTTATTGTTTATAAACATAGGTACCAAATCGCACATAATGTTAGTAGTAAAAAGGTTAACAATTCTGTTAGGTCTAATTGTTAGACAAAATGTTCATAATTGTCGTGTTCGGTGGCTTTCAAATTTCCCTTTCATCTCTTTTGACAAGTCCATAAAATATAATTATCATAAGAACCGTCAATTATGTTCATTACAAGCGATTAAATGTTGTTTTATTCTTGCAAACGTTTTTTTTTTTCAATGAGACTGTTGAGCTCGTCTCTTGTGTTAATTATGAGGGAGTGAGGTGAACAAAGTAGAAAAATCATAAGGTGACACACAGAACACCTGAAAATTATTTCATTTAAGCTTCTTTAAAACGTCACTTGAGTTTTTGATAGACTAAAACAGATGTTTTAGTGACTTCAAAATACTCATTCGCAATTCCTAACTATATGTCTTGCTTTTTCTGAAAGACACGATGTTAAGAGTACGGATAATTTTGTAGTTGAATCTTGCTTGCTTTATAATGTATTATGTGCATTTTAGGTAACCAATTCATAGTAGGAATTTTTATTTTATTTTGGCTCAACACTGATTAACTATAATTGTAAACCGATTGAACACTGATTCTAAATTTTGCAAATCCTCAAACAACTTAGCAAACAAGCAGACATCCTGAAATCAGAATTATTCATTTTTCTGTCTATCAGAGCTATCTTCAAAATTATTTTGTTTCCAAACATGACATGTCATAGCTATTTATCTTGCTTTTCTTAATGGAAATGGAGTTATAGTAAATACAGAGATAGAGAGGAATTTAAATGTGTGGTATATATACGTCAGTGCAACATATTTATGCTTGTCATAATCTTGTTTATGTCGTCTCGAGGAACTGCTTTTGTTTCAGAAAGCAGTTTCTACTTATATGAGCCGTGTCGTAAGACTTTCGAATAATTGTTAAAAATAACGTCATGTAAATAATCGGTTTGAAAGTATTGACATGGTTTGATGTCATCTAATTAGTACAATAATTAACTAAGCTTTAAATCGTTGACGCTCAAATTGCCCTTTGCAAAGTACATTTTCCTACCTATGTAACGGAAGCGATAAAGTCACCATGCCGTTGCAAAAATAAACAAAAAAACAACAACAACAAAAAGCGACTTTTTAAAAATTTAGTCGCTTGGTGCTTAAAGAATAGCAAATGCAGAAGAAGAGTTTTTGGAAAGAATCTTCAGTTTCAAATTGTATAGTGCAAGTAAACGTTTGCTTCTGAAAGCTTTTAATCCAAAATAGCATTTTATGGCTCACCTTACCAGATAACCTTATCATGCAGAAGTTAAATGTCGATCTGCAAGAACGTTATAGGCATTTTAAATAAATGACGCATTTCTAATAAACAGCGTTTTTCTTTGTTATATATAACAAAAGATTTCGAAAGAACCGAGGCTTATAATTTAATTCCATGTAAAAATGGTAAATAAATTTCTGGTACGGCTACGACTCAAGGATGTGATGTATTATATTTACATTAAGTACTTGTCCTATGCTCAGGCGAACTTTGGTTTTAAACGAACAAAACCAACTTTAGGAAGACATTGAACCATTCTTACGTCCAATTGAATCAATCATTTAAGAGTGACAAAATCTTTGCATCCTTTATTAAATAATCTGATAAATTACTGCTCAGGAGAAAACGCGGCTATTGTCATTGAATTACATATAAGAATAGTTCGTAAAGCTTTAGCTGAAATACATGTCTTAAGACTTGAACCAAAAAAGAAACCATTACTAATACCATGATCGTTATTGTATATAATTGGGAACTTTTTCTCGGATTGAACTAATAAGCTCTATTTATAAGATGAATTGCTTACTCATACGTTTTGTGGTTCAATAATTTGGCCGTTTTCTTTACATATTTATGGTGGTTTGAAGATAACGGCAAGTATAGTTTGGAACAATTTTTAATTACCCGTGTGGTATGATATTTATTGACAAGATGGATTTTTTTCTCAGATTCACTCTTATCTCATTAAAACTGTTAGGCAAGTTTAGGTAACGCACACTGCACATTTCAGCTAAAGATAATTTACTTACATGGATCATTGATAGAAGCTAGTATAAAACAAAACATTTATCATTGCTAGGCCGTGTTCTGGCTCATCAAGGGGTTTGTGTTCAAGTTGCATTTAACTCGTTCGAAAACTATTCATTACACTGAATGTATATTACCAAGCGTTTATTATCATTAAAAGTCTGCAAATAAACAAATAATAGAATATGAATAAGGTAGAGGGGTGGAAACAGTAAACAATATACAAAATCGATAAAATCACCAATTAAAAGAAACTATTAATTGAAATAAACCAAACAAAAAATTGAGATTATGAATGTTTTAGAACTTCAAAATAATTTTCTTCAAACAAAATGATAAGTCTTGCAGACGAGTGATATAATAATTAAATATTTTATGGGATAAATATTGTACGTTTAACATCACTGCACTGATATATGTCATTTTCAATTAATTTTACAGTCGATTTTGATTAAGATTTAGTGCTTTTTGTCTAACTGAGAACGATCGCTAGGGAAAATAGGATATTTAGTTGACGTTGTTTTTAAGTTGAAGGAATTTGAAATGATAAACTTTACCAGAAAATAATAATTTTATTTCTATATTCAGCTTAAAAGAAAAAAAATCGAGCACAACACATATGAAAATGCTCCTGAGTCGGTTTGGTCGAGCATGTTTATGGGCAATAAATAGAAATTGGAAATGAATACTACTACCCAAACTGCACAACGCGATGTGTACCAAGGTTAACGGTACACATTTTTATCTATACCAAATAATCTGCATATGATAGAGGACATAAGTTTTTATTGTTAACAAGATCTGTTTTTCGTTTCAACATTGAACGCCGATATAAAATATGGTAACTAACAAATTCGGTTATATTGCCTAGTTTTTTTTTTCTAAATAAAAGGAATTACAATTTCACACTCGTCAACCTGCAGAGTCAGGAGCAGACAGCACATCCAGGCGCAGACATGGTACGGTTTTTTTTTCTTGACAGCGGTGTAAGAAATTATCATTTTCGCTAGTTTTGATTCGCTCTTGGACAGAAATATCGGCTGATTTTAAAAGCCAGACGAACTTTGCACCTAATTCGTTGATTTCTATACTGATAGAAGGGATAATTAACATTTAATGGCGATTTATATACGTCAGTTTGTGTCGAAATCTTAAAGTTCTGCGTTTTATAGCAAAATGCTTCATAGATCTGATAATCTGCATAAATCTGTAAACACTATTGAAAACTAATCCTTCCCCTGGCAGCATGTGAAATACTAGCACAGACAGACTTCTAATAAATTCGCTAGGGCTTAGTGAATAAAGCTGGGATCGGCAGCTCCATGCAGCAAAAGTGGGAATTTATTGGAAAGGACCAGGAGCAGATATAATCGAGTACTGTCAAAGTACAGACATTCGCTAGGGCTTCGTGAATAGAGCTGGGGTTAAGAAATCGGCACCTTCATAAAGTAGAAGGGGAATTTGTTGGCAGGGACCAGGAGCAGATATAATCGAGTACTGAAAATCGTTTGATGTATTCTTTTCACAATATTTTACAGTTTCAATAATAAAAGTTTGTTGACATACACTGACAGTATCCTGGATCTGCCGGTTGACGGATGTGATAAGCTAAAAGGGGAACTTTGAAAGCCACCGAACATGGCAAATATGAAAATACGAAAAATAGCGGAGTTTGATAGAGCCTGTACATGGGCAGTTATGGAAAAGCGCATTACTGACCACGCCCCGTAGCCCCGGGTTGAGTGCAAATCAATTTTTACATAAGTCAAAAGTTAAATTTAGATCCATCCCAAACGATTGTATGTACATGGTAGTGAACATGGAACCTTCAGTGCGGTGTTTTCAGATTAATAGCATTCCATGTTCAGCGGCTAGATAAAAAGAATGGGTTTGCCCTAAACGAGAAAAACGTGGGCTGAACTAAACAAAATAGAATTTTGACAGATAATCTGAGAATTCAATCTCGTAACGTGTTCAAGAACAGAAGACATCTGATTGGCTTATTAGGTAGTGAGACTGCGTTTTATTTTCAGTTAAGTAGCACATATTTAGACGGCAGTATTATCTCGTAAAATCACAACTAGAAAATCAGTACGTAAATGAGAAATACAGAAAACGTTTGTCGAAAGTTGTTAGAATTCAATTTCGTTTATCTGCGTTTCATCAGTGTATGAACTGTCAGAATTTTAACACTCAGTCTGACTGTTATGCATCGATAAAACGCAGCAAACGAAATTCAATTCAATTCTTAATTGTTTTTTAACATTTCTTAGCTTGCCAAAGTCTAACAACGATTTCATGATTATTTAATACTGCGTCAGTGTACATTTAGAAATTAAGTTTAAATGTAATTTTTATCGGGATGAAACAGCTGACTCAAATTTTCCGTAACCTTTTTTGTTTCTTATAATGTTAGAAAACAGACAATTATATATTTATATGTAAGAAACATACTGAGTTGTCTGTACGAACTGGTCATCCTCCCAGCTGCCTGAATAATTTATAAATCTATTTTTAAATACAAAACTCTTTAATAAGTGGTATTTTATATTAGTAAAGCTATGTTACAATGTTGAAATTACAGTGGCTCGAATACTAGTCAATTTTGTTAACAGTTCGTGCAGTACAGTAACTTAGTAACGATGCTCCGTTGTTACTATCGTAGTTCCGCCCTGTTGACCTCTTGGGCAAGACCACAGAAACGCAGAAACAGCGATGCAAGACAGCGAAAAGACGATCGCGTCATACTTTCGCGGCATCGTGTTTTCGCGTATTCGTGGTCTCGCTTTAAAATGGCGAATAACGATGTGATCTCGCATCGTATTTTCGCGTTTTTGTTGTCTCATTCTCCTGAATGCTAGCGAACACTTTTTTTTTCATTTTTGTTCTCGGGTGTCGACTCGATATATTTAATCCTCAGGCATGCCACCATGATTGTTTGTGCCTCAAATTTTAATTTAAACTGTAATCTTTTTTTGTGATTTACCTGTTTATATGCATTCTTTTAAAAGTATCTTTTCTTATCCTTAATGTTTTGGATAATGTTGTTTTTTTTGTTCCAATAGTTAAAAAAATACAATTTCACAAGATTTTTTTTATTTTATAATAAGCTATCTAGTCTAACGGGACCCTTTAATTTCAATAAGCAAATTTTGTTGTGTTCTCTGATGAGAGTTAAATGCAAGGTCGCGAAATACGACGCGAGATCACGAAACCTAGATGCGAGAACACGATGCGAGGTCGCGAATATATGATGCGAGGGTGCTTTATTAATATTGCGGTCTCTCTGTCCTGAGGGCGAAACCAGACCAATGCGAAGCCTCGATGCGAGGTCATGGTAGTCAAGGGCGCAATATTAAGATCGTAGTTTCTTTATCTCGCATTGTACTTTCGCGTTATCGTAGTGTCGCAAAAGAGGTCGACAGGGCGAATGGGATTTCAATTCTTGAAGTCAAACTTTAAGCCTATCTACATTGGTATTTATATTGATCATAAGGTTTGTTACTAAATTGTGTGAGGATATACTTTTCGAGATTGGTTAAAGTTCCTTGACATAGGCTATTGGTGCTACTTTGTTCGTAAGAGAATCATTGCACTGTCTTTGATAAAAAATAAAATTTATTATCAAAATCTCCTTTGATCGGCAAAATACGGTTTAATAAAACTTTTCACAAATCAATGTTATTAATGTTTTGTGCGAAGTTTGATGGAACTGCATTATGGCTTTTGAGAAATTTTGATTGAAGTTTTCTTTTTTAATCTATTACATAGCAATGACTATAGGATCAACGCCTCGAACCCCAAATTAAAAAAATCACCGACTGTTCCATTATGACATTTTTGTGAAAGGAGGCGTGGATTTATGATATTTACCTTTAAATATGTTGAGGCCATAATGAAACAATACTTGATTTATATAAATATATATTTAAAATTCATTTAAATGTAATATCGCAAAATTATTAATTAAGTTGAAAGTTAACAATTCATTGAAAAAAAACTAACTTCTTCGATTCTCAATTCTATGCTTTTCTGTACTTCGACCTTGAGCCGAACGCTCCGCTACTTTTATCTTTTCTCTGTCGTTTTCCGTGCTATTTAATCATTAGCGGGAACTAGAAATCGTATGCGTCATGCGAACGATATAATGTACTTCTCAACCTCGAACATTGGCCATTACTGTCAATATATTTTCCTTTAATTAACACCTAAGATGACCGAATTCGACAGAAAACCAATTAGCTGGAGACTAATTGTCAATTATGCCAAAGGTTTGCTATATTTCAGAAAACTTTAAGCATTATTATTACAACGAAATAAAACATTCACGGCTGGGCAGAAAGAAAGTTACAGAACGAACAGAGAAACTATTACTTTCACTTGAGTGACATGCATTGAGTTTGATATGTTAACTTCTGATTTCGAAGAAAATTGTTTTTAAGTGACTGTGTGTTTTTGGCGTCATAAAGGAGGTGATTTTCCAATGCTGAGGGTTCAGCTATTGCAGAAAGACAGGTACAATTGCCACGGTCTACAATTACAGTGTTTTCCGTTTAGGCCGTTGTTGTTTTGTGCTGTTGACCTCTTGGGCATTATCCTGAAAATGTGAAAACTCGATCGCGAAATAATGATGTGGGTACGAAAGTAAAATGCGATGACGTGATATGAATATCGCTTCCTGGCATCGTGTTCGAGATCTTACATCGTGATTTCGCGATCTCGCATCGTTGCCTTGCGAGTTTGCAGCGTGCTATCACCCGTCAAAATATCGTGACAACAACAAAGGTACAATGCGAAGGCGCGATAATAACATAAACGAAAACGAATGCGGCTTTTATTCAGGCGTGTTTTTTTAAATTCACAATGATTCATAATACAGGAAAACCCCGTTATACAGACCACCATTCGGACTGGAAAAAAGCGGTTTTAAAAGTGGGGTGGTCTTTAAATAGGGGTAGAAAATAGTACAAAACAGTAAAACGGGAAATCGGAATAGTAGTTTTATTAGCGAGGTGGTCTTAATGAGGGGTTTTACTGTATCAAGTCAAGGATTATTCAGGATATATTCTAAGACAATGTTGTTATGGAATAAAGTACCAATGAATTTGTGATTGGTGATCTGAGTTAACAAAAGGAGACATCAATTTGTTTACCCTGAATTTTACACACAAAAAATCCAAATAAAATTAACGTTTTTTTTACAAATTAAATTTTTTTTTCGTACTACTATGACTAAAAACAGCACATTAAATAAATCTACGGGACACAAACTGTAGGAATGTAAATAACCGGTAAAACGGATCTTTCTGTTTATTTCGTAGACAAAAACACTGTTACATTTGTATTAAAAAGATTGGAACCTGTCGGTAACATCGGCTGCAAGAACATTAAACTGTCAGAAAGACTTGTGAATCCCTGTTGTTTCAAATTGCGGTTAAGACCGATCTCATTTGAAACAAAAACAATCATAATCAAATGTTTCTTATCGAACGACATGCTTGTGTTGGTTACAACAAAATAATGTGAAATTTATTGGAAATACGAGAATAATCTACCATACATCTAAATTGTGACTGATTTCAACAGATAAAAAATTATTTGATTTTCCAAATTTTTCATGGCACATCGAGTGTATTACAATAATTTTTCTGTTTTCGTTTACACGAGGTTATGTAATTAACATGTTCACCATTTGCATTACACAATCGGAATTGGCAAAATCAGTGCCCAAGGTTATAAAACTGAGCATGGAAACCAGTCTTAAATCTCAAGCATCTGATTGGCTGAAATGGCGACCAGTCGCCATTTCAGCCAATCAGATGCTTGAGATTTGAGACTGGTTTCCAATCTCAGCTTTATAACCTTCAGCCCAGCCGTTGACAGAGTGTATTCACAAGTATTATTCAGTAAGAAAGCCTCTCCCTTGCAACTTATTACGCAAAACAAAACACTACTTTAAAAACATAAAATCTGCAATCGATGCTCATGTAAAAATTATAATAAGTTAAATAAAAATATTCGCAATCGTCTAGAGTCACTTTACTCGACGAGGCGAGTTTTTCTTGCCCCGTTATGGTATTAAATAAGGAAACTGCAGTGACAAAGGTTATAAAATTTATTCATTTATTTTAAAATATAGTTTATATATGTACATAGATACAACATACACTATCCGTTTATTTTGAATAAGGTTTAATATTAATTGAAATTATGTTATTTAAGCTTTATATATCTAGGCAATGTTGATATGCGAAGTATAAAACCACTAAAATCTATAAGATGCAATGATGATATGCGAAGTATAAAACCACTAAAATCTATAAGATATTATGCACATCTCAAAATGGAATTCTGCTGACATATCAAGCATATTCCTTGCCTTATGGATTTGCAACAAAATAAATATTAGATCAAGTCTTTAAATAACCAGATTCAACAGAAACTCCACTTGCCCACGTTGATAATGTTTTTTTATCGACATCCGAATAATAAACATTATAAACTGAAAGCGAAAGAAAAGAGTGTTGCGTTGAATAACGTGAAGCGTTTAGTTTCTCCGCGTAACCTCCATGAAGCGTCCAGTGCATCCGATCAACACCTTGAAGCGTTTAGTGCCACCGATGTACCACCTTCAAGCGTTCAGTGCCGCCGATCAAACACCTTGAAGCGTTCACCGCCGCCGATCAAACACCTTGAATCGTTCAGTGCCGCCGATTAACCACATAGAAGCGTTCAGAGCCACCGATTTACCACCTAGAAGCGTTCATTGCCGCCGATTAACCACCTTAAAGCGTTCAGTGCCGCCGATTAACCGCATAGAAGCGTTCAGAGCCGCCGATTTACCACCTTGAAGCGTTCAGAGCCGTCGATTAACCACCTTAAAGCGTTCAGTGCCGCCGATTTACCATTTTGAAGCGTTCCGTACGGCCGATTAACCGTAAAAGCATTCAGTGTCGCCGATTAACCATCTTGAAGCGTTCAGTGCCGCCGATTAACCATCTTGAAGCGTTAGGTGCCGCCGATAAACTACATTGAAGCGTTCAGTGCCGCCGATTAACCATCTTGAAGCGTTCAGCGCCGCCGATTTACCATCTTGAAACGTGCAGAGGCTGCGAGTAACAATCGTGAGGCATTGAGAGCCCCCAGAAAAACTTTATTAATGGAACAAACAGACAAATAGATTGACATCATATACACAATATTGCACTCCACCAAGTAGGAAACAATCCTGATTTATCAAGAGACAAACATGCAAATGTTATGCATTAATTGAGAGAGAAAAGATTGACATAGTGACAAGCACCAACAAATATTAACTCCTATTCCACCACATCCGATTAATGACAAAACGCCACGACTGTTTCCATGCATTTAACAGGACAAACCCGCGTTTATCCACCATACAACCTACATATCAAGCTGAGTGACAAATATCAAGCAAATCAATAAAACGGGATTTGAACATCGTTCAGACAGTATGTCTTAGATTTTTGAGTCACTTAAAATGATAAATATGATTTAGACTCATTTTTATTAAGTATGTTCATTGGCAGTTATTTAAAAACGCGACGCCTTACTCAGGATTTAACGCACCAAAGATCTCCCCAATTAAAACAACTATTTAAACGGATAATCACGAAATATTTCTTAAATAAATTTAATGTTACTTTAAAAGCTACCTTTTACGCATGTGCATTATTTCATACTGTAAGGATGGGCTTGGGCTGGCATTTAAATCAACAACCATTGAATTTTAACACTAATAACTTTAATTCAGTGTTATCAGATGATAACTAAACTCGTAGGTATTTATTATATCATTCTACATATAGATTTAATGCAATTATGACCATAATGATGGAAGGACTTCAGTTTCAAATTTAACCGCTATGTAAATATTTCAGAAGTTTACTAACTATAACGATGTTGTCGTCAGATGACTCAGATGTCAAGACCGAAGTGCCATTTTGTATTTCGCGCCGCACTTATATAGGCAGCGAAACTGAAATCCTCCAATCAAAATAACGGTATCCCTGAAATCTACAAATGATCTACGAGGAGTTTTCCCAAATATATTTCCGGATTTCAAAGATCGGCCATATTGAAATCCAGAACAAAATCCAAACAGACAAAAACATGAAATTCATAGGAATTACCCAAGAGATCGGTAGATTTCAGGACTACACAGTAAGAATTCAATATGCATTAAGTAAATATTCAAGGATTATGATAAATCTCACTATAATAATTATGGATTTTAACTTGAAAGTCACAAAGTGGCGGATTTCAAATAATGGCGCCACGAAAACTTCTGCTAAAAGTGAAATCCAAACTAGTCACTGGAATTTTACTGTCAAATGTGAGAATTTATTAAAGTTATGATTATATTTCAATATATTTATGATTAAAGTTTGTCCTTATGACCATTAGCAGGAATTTCAACAGGTTAGTAATATGTTTTCTTTAAAAGTCCAAATTCAGTCCATGGATTTCAGGATTTCTCCAGGATTTCAAGTAAGTCTATTATTTACATTGTAGATTAAGATTCAGAGGAACAATAAAAAAAGGTCATACCCTTACAATACACTAAAATATGTGACAAGATGTAATTAGCTGATGATTTTTTAATCGCTTTCTCTTCGAAAAGCGCGAAATCAATACTTACCCTCCATTTTTATTCACAGAATTCTTATTGTACATGCAGTTTGAAAGACTCTAATAAGTATAATTCATCAAGTAATTTAAGGTTTTAACTAGAAAATAAAAACAGCATCGTTTGGTGTTGTTCTTTATGTTGGCTTTAGCTTTTTGTTGCCTTTTCATCATGATTGTGTTTTATTTGAGAAACCTTTTAGGATTTCATGTTTAACTGGCTTAATTCGAAGCACAAACATTTAGTTTTTCAAAAACAAAAAATCAAATTTAAATACTAATAGCACTTATTAGTATAAAAACCATTTCTTATTAAAATCTGTCATCAATGTATTGAAGCTCGAATTCGTAAGTTGCTAATGAGGCATGATGCGCTGATCCCATCACCAGGATCCGAAACTATTGGTGGTCTAAGTTTTTTTTAATTTTTCGGCGTTAGCTGTCAAAGCTCACTGTTGACCTAGTTTTTCGACCAATGAAATATTGTAAATTAAACTTATTATGCAGCGGGAAAATCAAATGGATTATTGTTGTTCACAGGTGCTGTTTATGATTACCGTAACGATTTTTATTTTGTGCATAAGTATTTATCCGGCACTTGCATATTCGGTCATTTTCGTTGTTAAAAGCGATAATTATATCGGAAAAAAACATATTTACGGTATAAGCAACCAGTTAAGTAAATTGATAGCTTAAATACAATTTTATATTAAATATTCATGGGTGTCAGGTAAACACCTGCGTACAATTCAAAGTGTTAAACGACAGAGAAGTGCAGATATTTCTAGTTCTTACTTCTATTGACACTGATTGTTAATTTCATGTCCAGGAACACAAATGGTTTGGTGGAGTGGTTACCAATCGCCTAACAAGAGGATGTCCCGGGTTCAATACTTGGGAGGGAAACTTTTTAAAGTTAATTTACGTAAAAGTTGGTAGATTTCGCTCTTGTAACAAGTTATTATTTATATTAATTATATTTCAAGGAAATTTATTCATCTCGAGTTCTAACTCTACGAGGGGTATTTATTGAAACTGAATAAAGGTAGATCAAAACATTGCTTCTTTTATCGACGTTTTATCACCAGACAAATTTTTTGCAACAGCTTCTACATTCTTTTGCCAGACACTTTCAATGAATTTACATGGGTTTCCATGACTCTGTTGCCTAATCCCTAGGCCATACTAAGAAGGCAGGGGTGGTTCGGCAACAGCTATAACAAGTAAAATAAAATAACTAAACTGCGTCTGCTTCTCCGTTCTATATTTCTTTCTTTCTTAAATATTAACTTTTTATTAAAGCCGTTTATCTTTTTTTAAACATATTTCTTGTTTATTGTGCGTGTAGGCTTTTGACTAAGTATCAAGTTTTTGCACACTATGTCCGGTAGGTTGTTTATGTATCTGCCTCAGTAGTCAAAAATGTGCGAATTCTCTGACCAATTCACTAAGAAATATTTTGTTTTTATTTGTGTGACCTTCACCTTGAAGAAGGTTGGGCTAACTTTGTTTTTGCAAACGTCATTATGTCAAACATTTCTACCAAGTTATTCTAAGTTGTTTAATGCGTTGTTCGAGCGTTGTGGAAAGTGCACGATTGTTTTGGATGGACGGACAGTCAGAACGAAGGGACTATGCGCTAATTAATAATAATAAGTAACTATATGCCTTCTTTAGGAGGATAAAAAGGGAAAATATATGTGTAAATAGACAAACTATTTTCGCGAGAGATCTAAAGCTTTAAATGTATTTGTATTCTGCTACAATTTAGTATTTGTGTAATATTAAAAGCTCAACACCAATCAACTTATCAACATTTATTCCTGACATTTTAAATTGATAAACTAGTCTGCAATATAAATAGTATACATCGTGTTTGAGTTATGGAGATCCTTCATTGTTTATTGGTCTCCACTTTATCCTCCCTGATGATACAACATCGTCCTGACAAGTTCCTACTGCAAACTTTATGTAAGGCTGAAAAACAAACATAGGGCCATTTCATTCACTTAATCGTTTTAACTGAACTGATAATTTGGTGTAGTTTTTTGTTGTATGATAAGTAAAATAATGAACCTTTTTGCTAAAATTAGAAACAAAACCAAGCTGGTGAAACCTCTCTCTCTCTCTCTCTCTCTCTCTCTCTCTCTCCTTCTCTCTCTCTCTCTCTCTCTCCCTCTCTCTCTCATCTCTCTCTCTCTCTCTCTCTCTCTCTCTCTCTCTCTCACCGGGAGCTTGAATTAATGAAACACATGTTACACACGGTACAAATTAAGCATAAGCAACGCATTTTAAAGCCTTTAAAAAACTATTCACTTATAAGACTATTATTAAATGCAACAAAGCACTGCTACAACACGAATTACCACCGATATTTTACGACAAAATGAACGCGCCGGTATGATTAAAATTGCCGAATAATGGCTTTAATCACGCAAAGCGCAAAAGTTGTTTGTCATCATTAAGGACCAGTTAGCTCTTAGAAGCAAACGGATTCGTTTAAGATTATTCATTTGTGACAAAGAAAAATGCTCCAATACAAAAACGGTGCTTACACCCGAACTTCTTTATTTTTCAAATGAGTTACTTTAAAACTGATCTAAAATAATATACTACGTTGTGTTCTCCAAGATCTATAAGTTTTCGACGAAAAGAAACTTGTTTTTTTAGAATTATTGGAATGGGAAGTCAGGGGACAGGTTCCATGACACAAACATTTCTATTACGCAAACAAATCCTGGTGTCATCGATAATTATACATTATACCGCACTTAATAATTATACTATTTACATGTAGTAGTGATATTTTACATAAATGATAATATTAAGATTGAAAGACTTGAAGCTCTTGTTATGCCGAACTCTACAATTTCACTTATCCTTAAGATATCTAAATAATAACTATACGGTATACATGTATAAGTCACAATATCTGATGGAAAACATATGCTAAACTTCTTAATAATAGTTAACTCAGCCAAAATGTTAAAAAAGGTTAAAATCTATTCCATTACATGAGTACCTATGTTAGTTTGAATGATATAGATTCTGAATCTCAAGATTAGAAAAAATAACAGATTAGTTTTTTTCTGCGCTATGGTGATCCGCGACACCTACTTTTTTGTTGTTTTTTCCCTCCGTCCCTCCCAAAAACAGTGGTATTTCATAAATCTGTTTCTTTCCAGTTTCGCAATTCGGATTTTTCTTGCTTGTTATCAGATAAACGTCCGCACATTAACAACAAACTTATTATTGGCGTGTTCTTATTACCAAAGCAGAGCTCCATAAACAATGAGTTATGTAGTTTCTAAAATTTCCGACTACTGGTACTAAAAATAGATAATAATAAGGTTTCATTAAAGATGCACATGATTATGTTTAAAATAGTTCAATTGAACAACTATCAACGTACAGTACAATCCCTAATTATTTTTATGCACAAGAATGCTATTTTCTGTGTATGATTTTGCATCGACAATGGAATATTCCGTGTCACCGGTAGTAGAAGTTCTATGATATGGACGTTTAAAAGTTGATCCTACCGATGCTTGATTGTTGCGACTCCCGCGCAGGCGCTGAAGTTCGATTTCCTCACGTGATTTTAATAATCCACAAGTGAAACAACTGAACACCTTCAAAAATCCGTCGCGGAATTTGGCGTTCATCCAGCAGTAGATGAATGGATTGTACATACAGTTTGACATTGCTAGCCAGTGGGATATGGTCCATACAATGTTCATTCCCGGTAAGTTATAGAATGTTATGTTAATGTCTCCGGCGATTGTAATGATGTGCAATGGAAGCCAGCAAATGGCAAATATTATCACCACGACAATCATCATCTTTATGATCTGAAACAGAGAAGACAATTTATATGTTAATATGACAATTATCTTAGATTTCGCGGACTTCATCAGTATTGTTTTCCATTTCGTAACATTTAATTCTTTTGAATAATTATATATTGTTGATACACAACACACCGAGGAAATTAAACTGTAATTATTCTTTTAGGGTTCGGCTTTATTGTTGAATATGTGATATTCCCCAAACAATGCATAGCCTCAGATATCTTACAGCATAAAAACAAACTGTGGGACAAGTGTTTCAAACAAAACAAGAAGCAAGTGTTAATGGTTTAAACTCACTGGGTGTTGTCAAAGTACTAAATACATGTTTTAAAATTCATGTTTTTTTCAAGTAAAGTAAAAATTTTGTTTTAACTTTGATGCGGTTTATTCAGCAAATATCCAAGAAAACTTAAACAAATACAACGAACTAGTAAACCAATTCAGCAACACATTCAATAAAACCGTGCTGTAATGCTTATTTACAAGATTTTTATCCAGAACACATAATTCATACAATGAAAACAACCAATAGTGTATCATTTATTTGTGTTGTGTTTGAAAATTCTTTAATGATAATGTTCGCGTTTCTATTTTTCTCATGAATGTTGACTCCATAAAAAGATGTTACGTTTTTTAATGTTGTACTATTATTTGTTTAAGAGATCCCCGTATGATATCAATATCGCTTCGGTGTTCAGTGAAACAAGGAGATCTCAGTGCCAGTCCTACATGTATGTGTATGTGTACGTGCTCTGTGATATCAATAAATCTCAATGTCAGTCATCAATATGTGTGTGTATGTGTAGTACTCCGCTTCAGTCCTAATTGTATATGTATGTGTTGTGTAATATCAATAAATCTCCATGTCAGTCATCAACATGTGTATGTGTAGTACTCCGCGTCAGTCCTAAATGTATGTGTATGTGATCTGTGATATCAATAAATCTCCATGTCAGTCATCAATATGTGTATGTGTAGTTGTACGTTTCAGTCCTCTGAAATGCTGTAACAATAAATATTCTTGTCATATAAGCGAATAAAAATTCTGAAACAAATCTCTTTTTTTTCAATCAACAAACTTAAGAAAAGTGCTCATGTACCTTCAGACATCTTTATGTCAGTCACCATTACTTTATGTGTCGTTCTACGAAACCGAGAGATATCAATGTCAGTCATAAACACAAATGCGAGGTCTATAATTCAATGAGTGTTTCATATCGGTTATATATACGTTAATAGGTTCTATGATATCAAGAGATATCCATGTGAAACCTCACAACATGTGTGCTATAATGCCAAAAGCTTTATATTTAAGTGATAATTACGTGTATTTATTTTCCGTTGTACAATATTTCCTTGTCAAAGAAAATGGAAATTTTATAAACACTATTTGTATACCTGCAACAGCTTGGATATGTCTGTGAAAGCTGTTGCATTTTACAATTAACATATTTCCGTTATTACACGAAGGACATTGTTATTTAGTTGAAAAAAACGCTTACTGATTGACTTTTTCAGCATTACATTTTTGTTTTACGTTTAAGACTATGTTTTATTTAAGATAAAGAGCGAGACTTCTATATGATGAGCATTGTCAGTGTGGCGTCCCAGTTGCCATTGTTTTTCCACTGACCGTTCCAAGGAGGTAACCGCTGTGGTTTCCATTTTCATTAGTTATGGTATCTGATTCATTTGAGTCATTTATTATATAAACTCATTCTCCCTTTCCTACGCTTTTTGGCGGTGTGGGGCGTTTTCAGTGACTATTTCTGATATTAATATTTCACACTTTGTCTAGATCTGTATCGATCTAGGCTTTGAATGTCTAACATCTATACTGGATTTCCGACAAACTTTCGATGCTAAATTGTTTTAAATTTCCTGTGAAATCTTGTCTTTCTAAAAGCACTGCTGATTTCGAATACTGCATCAAGGAAATAGGCACGTTTTACATCTTCAGTGAGAAGAATTTGTTATTTTGGTTTATTTAGTAACTAAGAGTTTTAATTATGTTCATTTCTGCTTTCAAACTTTATGTCATAAGCACATGCTTTATTTTTAGATGGCAATTTTCGGACCGCTCCCGAAACAATTCGTATCTGCATTATATAGAGTACCTTTCTTAATGACCTTCGTGAGACATCTTAAAGTGTTTGTTATTGTCGTTAATTTGCTACGAACGAATACGACCTAATCTTAACTTCTCTCAATCCAAGTCCCATCTTGGCGAAATGGAGAACGCGTTTTTGTTGATTTAGTTTGGAAGTACAGTATAAACACACAACAATGTTAGTTATTAATATTTTTATAAATGTAAATATGTACCTTTACTTTTGTTACTAATGAGGGAAATTTCTTCAATTTAAACTTGTTTTGTTGGACTGAATTTTGCAGTCAAAACTGGATACGACTGTTGAAGGGAAGTACCATCTCGTATCATTCAACTCAATTTTAATGATGCTGTTATTGCCAATAATTGAAATCACTGACCTTCTGTATAGTTTGGCCGATTCATCTCTAAAACAAAATTCTCACCCTATAATGTTAAGAATGGATCGCTCAATTGCTTAATGATGCTATGAGATTTAAGGGTTTTAGAAAATGTTTATAATCACTAACTTGTGTTTACTGTTTTAGCAACAAATCATAAACACCATTCCGAAATATATTTAGTTTTTAAAGAAATTGCGTTTTACAGTCTTATATTCTTATTTTTCCTTAATGATATTTTGCAAAGTATAATCTCAAAGGCTGAATGTATATTTACAATAGATGACATTAAATTGTTTATACTAATGTTCGCAGACGATGCCTTACTATTCGCAAACACACCGGAAGCATTACACTCTATGTTATATGATGTAGAGAGTTATTGCACTACTTGGAATCTCAAGATTACTACAAAAACATCGAATGTTATGATTCTTGAAAGAGGAAGACAAACAGCTTGTGTTTTTAAAATTAAATAATTCCAAACTTGAACTTGTATCTGACTTTAAAATCTTGGGGTTACATTTTATAAAAAAACAAGTGGCAACGAACCCAAAAGAATTTAGCTAATAGTTCATTGTTCGCGTTACATAATCTCTTTACTGTCTTTAACCAGATTGATTGACAAACATCACAAAAATGCAAACTTTTTGATGCGCTAGTAGGCTTAAAATTAAATTACAGAGCCGCTGTTTCGGGAAACCATGAGGCAACAGAATTTGAATAGTGAAGTTGAAAACTTTTAGGAGTAAGAAAGTCATCAAACCTAGAGGCATTCTACGTAGAATTAGGCCGCCATCCTATGCATATAACAAGAAAAACTTTAATGATCAAACATTGGATAAAATAATGAAAATGGACGAAAAAGTTTAGTATATAGAATTTATAAAACCATAGAACAAGATGCAATAAATAATGAAACATATGATGGTGAAAATTGGCCAACGCAAATTAAAATTATTTAAGATAACATAGGATGTCGTATATTTGGAACAACAGATATAACATGCTAATAGATATACAACCGATTAAGCAAAGACTTTTAGAAATTTATAAACAGCAATAATACGTTCGAATAAATAATTCAAAAAGATTAGACTCTTATTGCATGTTTAAACATAACTTTACATTCAAAAATATCTTGATTGTATAAAAGAAAATAAATACGACTTGGCTTTAACAAAATAAAGATTATCGACACATGATCTGGATATTGAAAAAGGAAGACATAATAATATACTAAGATCAGACAGAAAATGTAAAAATTGCAACATAAAACAAACAGAAAGTGAGTACCATTTTATTTTAGTCTGCCCTAAACATAGAAATTTACTATTAAAATATTTTAAGCCTTATTTTAACAAATGGCCAAGTATAAATAAATCTGAACAACTGATGACAGGGAATTTGAAAATGACTTATATAGGTTGTAATATGCATATCCATTACTGTCTGCAATTATTTCATATTTTTCGTGTTCGATTACTTTTGAAGTTCCTTTTTCATCTTTTTCAATATTACAGTAGCGTAGTTTGTGCCGTGTGGCGGCTGTAAAAAGTCTCTCCGTACATTTAATCAGTGCTGTTATCAATTATGTGCTTTGAAGGTCGTAAAGCACGATACTTATGTATTATGTTAATAGTACTTCTAAAATTACCTTTGTTTTAATATTTCGGCCAGTTTTGAGATGGGTGGTTTCAATTTCCCAGCCAATATAGATTTGGATATTGTTCAATCACCCCCAAGGATATACTTGTTTTAAATTTTGCCTTCGGCGTTGTCTGTGATATTCTAAGATCCCCTGTCAAAATTCTATTCTGTTTTGTTCCGCCAATTATTTTGTCGTTAAGGACAAACACGTTCTTTTATCTGGGGACCATACGCCGCTGAACATGGAATGGTATTAATCTGAAATAACCGCATTTTATGTTCCATGTCCACCGCCATATGCACACCATCGTTTGGGATGGTCAAAATTGTACTGTTTATTGGTGTGAATATTGAATTGAGCTCAACCCGGGGCAAGGCGGCGTGGGCAATTATATATTCATTACTGTCCATGAACAGGCTCAATCAAACCGAGCCTGTAATATTTTCATATTTGTCGTGTTCGATGACTTTTAAAATTCCGTTTTCATCTATTATAATATTGCGAAGTATATTTTTTCAGCTGTAAAAGAAAGAAATTAATATTTTGAAATTTATATTGTTAACATTTAGTTTTAACTATGCCTCTCAGATAAATGTCTACCACTTAATGTTTATGTGTTTGCTGTAAGAACTTTGTGTTTAATGAAATAAATGTAATTGTTGTTGTTGTTGTTGTTTTTAATTTCTTTAAGTATATTTACATATTTTAAAGTTTAAATAGATATTAATTTTTGCAACTTTTGGTAAGGCAAACATTTAATTCTTAGTTTATTGTCATGTTTTCAAGTACTTCGTTAGGTCAACTAGATTTACACTATTTTGTAATAAAAGCCCCTTAAATTGGCGCGATATTAATGGAATGTTCAATAATGTCGAGCGATTTATTATTAATGGACCCAGCTTCTCATAAACCGACCAATAAAAGCAATATATTTTATTGATTAACCGTATGAAAATGTTTTGAGATCAGTAGTTCTTAGAATGATGTAACTATCTCAGTATGTGTACATCTGTTTGTCTTGGTAAATATTTTTTTCAATTTATAGGTCAATCGTATTTATAACTTTGATAGTATTAATTATACTGACACGCCCCTTTATAATGACTTTTTAATGACTATTGACTAATATTATACAATTATTTACTTATTAGCTGGGAAATATGCTGTGATATTGACCTAAAAAATCGTTATTGACCGAGGCGATATATATATATGTAATAAACTATATCATATATATAATAGTTTATTACATGAACTATAAATAATATAAAAGATGGAAACTTTCGGATTCTATTTATAGACAGGTCAATATCAGCGAAAGCGGGTCAGTATCTAGATTTATTGAATCGGTTATTTTGGGGGTGTGACCAATCGCGTTGCGTCTATTTATAGTTCATGTAATAAATAAGGTTATGCTAACATATGAAACGCAATCGTCCAAAAAGTGAAATGATATTTTCTTGTTAATGTTATGAGTCGAATAGCAATGAAGTCGTTATACAAGTAATGTAGATGTATGTTAATATAATTTGATTGCCTTTCGCTTATTAAATATGTTGTAGAAACAGCACGAAATTCGGCTGAGAACTACATTTACTGCATTATACCCTTTTTCAAGACGGTATTGAGTAGCGTGTATATATTAATGCTACTTAGTTTGGATATATATTAAAGGTCTTTTTGTATTGTGTCCAGGATAGTTGCGCATGCGCGGTGACGTCATATTGCGATTAAGAACTAAATAAATAACTTTATTGCAGGAATCAAAAACTTTGCATTGCTAATCTTTATAACTTAAAAGAAGTTGCATATAGATTTGTGTTGAACAATTTTATCATTACGAAGAATGAAACATAACTGAATTTGCTAGTGCGGAATAAAGTAGGTCATCTGACTTGCTGGTGTTGTAAAAAAACGAGTGAACATTGTTAGTGACTGCTGACCTTGTTGCAATCTATCAAAAGTTTGTTTTTAATATTCGATCGGAATGTTTTCCTACTGAGAAAAACACAGTTGTCCATGTTAGTGACATGCTATCTTTCCGTTCCATTGATTCGTTGTGTTAAATCGTTATCTTGGGAAATTGTGAAATCGATACCGGATGTTTACACAATTTAAAATAACTAATAAACTTGGCTGAATTATGAATTTAAAATGGTATTGAATGACTGATATTCAGTTTGTAAGGATTGATTAAGTGAACATCTTATTGTAAAACAAGATTATATTGAAGCATGGAAATTAACTTGATGGCTAATCAAGAATCTTTGCTGAAAATTAATCCAGATCCAGAATGTTGAAAAAGAGCTGTTTTTACGTTTTTATATGGACAGTGTCGCTGTGCATATAGGAACATATAAGATAGCAAGTGCATCTTTGTTGTCTGGCCAACAAATTAACATGAAGAAGCAACCTCTTCTGAAAGTGAAGTCACTGCTAGTTGAAGCTTACCCTAGACCAAGTCCATATTGTTTAACACATGAAGTGAGACTGGCTCATAATCCAAAGGTAGGAAGATTTTTTCGTTATTGGCTAATTTGGTAAAGAAATTGTCACTTACATTTATTTCACTTAGAAAATTCTATAATTCACTGGAAAACATATAATAAATAGTGGTCTACATCACATACATTGATAGTATAAGTTTGTTTTGTGTTTAAGGATTCTGCATTTAAAATTATTATGCCCCCACAAAGTGGGAGGCATACTGGTAGAGTTGCACTTGCCGTACATACGTACGTCCCCATATCTTGTGGCATCAACTTCTCATAAACAATAAGGCGGATTTCTTTCAAACTTGCACAGATGATCAAGCAGGATGTGTAGATGATCGGATTTTTTCCTACGATCATTTTAGTAAAAACTTTTACTAGAGTTATAACAAACCTTTTGTTATTAAAAATTAACTTGCAGCAGTGGGGTCATAAGTGTCCGAGAACATAAAAATTTTTTGATTACATCAAGAAATAAAATTAATTCTTGATGTATTCGGGAATGTTTTATAATGCATTTTGCCAAAAAAGTAATTTTGTCTTAATAAATTTAATATATTTTATGTTTTGTGAAAAGATGTGTTTAATTTATTTTCCGATCAACTTCAACAAGTCGCTTTGAAAATCTGTAATACATGTAACTTTATAGTAACTTTTGTATCATGGTCCCAAAACATCTTCCATAATACATGTATGTGCAGTTTTATTGACAGTTTCAAGATGTATTTGTATGAGTTTTTGTGTGGCCTGATCTATGGCAAGCCGAATTATTCCGTGGTTATCGACCCATCTATGGTTATTTGTGATACCTGATGATAACCATAGTTATAATCAAGTGGTGATAATCAGATGGTCACAAGTCATATATTGTTTTCAGTTAACTTATTATTTACAGAATTGCTTAACATATTCATTTAAATTAATTTTCATAATTGAAATAAACATTTGCTTCATATTTAAATTGCAAAAGATATAATATCTCTTTATTCTTGAAAAGTTTGACCACTTTTCCTCAGTTCTTCTGTGTCAAAATGACCCCAAGCTCAGAAATAGGTGGGGTCAAAAGTGGAAAAATTTAAATGTGCTTGCATCAAAAAGGTAGAAATCTGCATTAATTGAAATCACTGTAACCGCCGTTAACGCCGAGAACAATGGTTTTTGGTCAGTAACTATAGGTTACGTTGATGTCCATAGTAACTTATTGACAATTACTACGGTTATCGGCCGATAAGGCTCCAACGTTTACACGACGTGTAAACGGTAACGTTTCGTTTTCGGGCCGTAATCATTTACAGAATCTTGAACCGGTTGTACGAACGATCACGTGATTGTAAAGGCGGCAAAATATTTGCTGAAAAAAAACGGCAACGATGCACTTAGAAAAAAATTATTTATTTACACCACTAAGTGAAAATATTAATTTTATTTACACCACTAAGTAAACAATTGTATTTTAATATGTAATTCACATTGTTGAGGTATAAAAAACGCTCGCATTGTTATGGGTTTCCGCGATGTCCAGGGATTTCAATAGTTTCTGAAAACCAGGGGTCATCTGATCCCTGTTGACAATGTTCATGGGGTCATTATCAGATCGTCACTAGTCATATCTTGTATTTAGTGAACTTTACTACTTATAAACCTGCTTTAACTTCATTTTAATTTATTTTCAGTGGTTAAATAAGGGTCAACTTCTTTTTTTTAAATGGAATGTACACAAAAGTTTTCTTTATTCTTGCAAAAGTTGACCACTTTTCTCCTGCATCAAAATGATTCCAAGTTCAGAATGAGAAGGGGTCAAAAGTGGAAAAAAATCAAATTTGCTTGCATAAAATGCAAGAATCTGCATCAGCTGAAATCCTGGATGTCGTGACCATGTTAGTGAGTGTAGCAAAATGACGGATTCAGAATTTCACAGGATACCCCCGGAAGTTTAGCGATCCAAGAAGATCCCGTTTTAATGGAGTTGCATTGTTATTTACAACTTACAAAGTTCAGTGAAACTTGTCACAATGTTATCAGGTTTGCATGATATAAACAACGTTTAAACGGCATCGTTTCGTTTTACATGGTCCGTGTAACCGTTTACAGAAGTTTGTAAACGTTGGAGCCTTAATCCCTTATTGGCCGATATCTAGGATTTTCACCAATAACTATGGTTTTTGGACGGTAACCCTAGTTATTGTCAATAGCTATGGTTATCAGATCAATATCTATAGTTGGTCTCTAACCATGGATATCGGATTAATTGTGTAAGCCACTTGCCATAGTGATTTTTGGGTCTCTTAAAATGATGCAACATTAAAGAATGCAGGTGTACTCATCATGTAGTGTTTTTATAATGCATTTTTCATCTCACCAGTGTTTAGATTTCTGTAATGAAAATATTACAAACTCAATCAGATTTTAGCTGCATTTCATTTATTATTTTTAACAGCATTGAAATAAGTAAGGTTATGATTTAAAATGAATTATGAATCGGACCGATATCCATAGTTATTGGTTTATAACTATAGATATTGGATTATTCGGGCAAACCGAAGGTCAAAGTGAAACAGATATAATGGCAAGACAACAACCTAGGATATTTATTTATATCTAGAGTTTTGTGCCAAGTGCACATTTGATATCCATAGTTTTTAGTGAAAACGATAGATAAATATTGCATTTAACCAAAGTTTACTCCAAGAACTATGGTTTTCGGTCGGTAACTATAGTTTTTGCCAATATCCATCGTTATTAATCCGACACCCATTGACAATAACCATGGTTATCAGTCGATATTAGTGTTGGGATATGGGTTGCAAATCACAATCAATAATAAGTTTGAATCGGTTGCCACTTCCGATGTGATTTCACTGTTTATAATCGGTTTATAAATCAAATCTGTGTTACATTAACAAATGGTTTCTGACTTGTAGCTTACATATTATCCCTTGTTTGTGTGTGTTTGCTGCTACTTTCTACATGAAGGTTGGTGTTCCAAGGACAATAATAAAACTGTTCCGCTGGTTTTCTTATTTCATATGCACTAAAATAGGATGGATGAACAATGCTTATTAAAGAATACCCAACCCAAAACATGTTGTAAATAGCACTAAATGCCTAAAAGGCCCTACAAATATTTTCAGTCATGAATAGTACAAACTATTAATATTGATCAACATAATTATGTCCAATTGTGCAGTATTTTACAGGCAGAGGTGAAGATCAGTTTAAATTGATTATGAGAGAATGACATTGATGACTGGCATTGGGAGGCTTTTAAACATAGTTAATCGATGTCTTCCGATCATCGGTACATAATCACTAGCCGATATCTAGGGTTTTCACCAATACCTATGGTTATCGGGCGGTAATCCTAGTTATTGTCAATAACTATGGTTATCAGATCGATATATATAGTTATTGGTAGATAACCATGGATATGGGTTCAATTGTGCAAACCGCTTGCCCTACTGATCTCTGAGTCTCTTAATTTGATGCAACATTGATGATTGCAGGATGTACATGTGGCTCATCATGTAGTGTTTTTATAATGTATTTTTCACCTCACCAGTGTTTAGATCTCTGCCATGTTATGAAAATATTACAAACTCAATCGGATTTTAGCTGAATTTCAGTTATTATTTTTAACAGCATTGAAATAAGCAAGATTATGATTTAAAATGAATTATGAATCGGACCGATATCCATAGTTATTGGTCGATAACTATAGATATTGGATTATTCGGGCAAACCGCATGTCAAAGTGAAACAGATACAATGGCAAGACAACCTTGGATATTGATTTATATCTAGAGTTTTGTGCCAAGTGCACATTAGATCTGATGTCCATAGTTATTAGTGAAAACTCTAGTTAAATATTGCTCGTTATCCACGGTTAACTCCAAGAACTATGGTTTACAGTCGGTAACTATAGTTTTCGCGAATATCCATAGTTTTTGGTCCGACATCCATTGACAATAAGTATGGTTATCAGCAGATATCTAGGGTTTTCACCAATAACTATGGTTATCGGGTGGTAACCCTAGTTATTGTCAATAACTATGGTTATCTGATCAATATCTGTAGTTATTGGTTGATAACAGTGGGTATGGGATCAATTGTGCAAACCGCTTGCCCTACTGATCTCTGAGTCTCTGAACATGATGCAACATGAAAGAATGCAGGATGTACATGTATGTGTGCTCATCATGTTTTATTTTTATCATGCATTTTTCACCTCACCAGTATTTAGATTTCTATCAATATTACAAACTCAATCAGATTTTAGCTGCATTTTAGTTATTATTATTAACTGCATTGAAATAAGCAAGGTTATGAAATAAAATGAATTGATAAGCAGCTGATAACTTCCAGGCGTTCCATTTTTCAAATTACCTCCCTTTGAAAATGCAAAATTGATACAAAGGTTAATTGTGTTGCTATTATTCGCTCTGAGTACCAACTGCATTGTGGTTTGTGATCGGGATGAGATGCTCGGAGTGTGTTCAATAAATAAAAATGCATTATTTGGAGGTAATTTAGCATGAATTAGTTTTATTATTAAATAGTTTTCTATAAATTCACAAAATATAGTGTATTGGGTATTTTACATAAATATATGAAACTTTCTGTAAACAAAGAATTATTTTTAAGATTATTTAACAGAATGAAACACACTTTCATGTTTTTGTCCAGTCATGAGCTATTCAGTAAGAAATTCCAGAAAATAAGTCTTAAAAAGATTACCCTATCATGTAAAAAAGGTTCCAAAGACTTAAGTTAAGTTCACCTGAACTAGAGGAAGCCTGAATGTCTTCAAGACATAATATCACTTTTGTCAATTCTGTGGTAAAGTAAATTGATATTGTTGTTTTTAAATTATATATTTTGCAAACACTTTTATTACATAAGCATTGGTGAAGAAGTTGTATTCTAAAGCGTATGGTAATTGAAACCCATAGTAGTGGTTAAAAATCTTAAAATTCATAGAATATTGAATTGTTCTTCAAAATCAACAAAACATACATGTATCATACTTGATAGGCAAATAACATTTGGTGAGAACACTATTAAAAATGAAAATAATGAAAATTGTAAGAACAAGTGTGATATTGACAGGCAAGGTTTGAAATCAGAATGCATGTTGGATTGCTTTCTTTCAAAATATCATTGAAACAAATCAACAAATGAGCTAGATATTGCAATACAATTCTGTGAGAAATTGTTCAGTTGTCTCTGAATAATAGACCGTCTGTAAAACAGTAAGTTACTGTTTTACTTTTTCTTGTTATAATTGTTTTATCCAATTAACAAAATATTTTATGGTTTTACATATTCTGTTACTACCGCAGTGTTTAAAATGTCGATCATTGTATTCCAGGACAATGACTGTCATTGGAGGAAGAAATGGTCACAATCTTCTACTTCTTTGCAATTTGTACATAATGGAGAGTCTTTTAGTACCGTGTACATAATTTTGTCGGGATGAGATTAAGAGTTTTATTTTGAACTGTTTTACTTTGTTGTCAAGAACTGATTTATTTATGAAATGGTACCATGATTTCCGATTAATACTCTCCTGTAAACGCTGATTCCAGTAATGATGTATATACCGTGTTTCGAAGTATCGTTTAACGAATATCTGATAAATATCTTTATTTATCTTATCAATGAGAGATTTGATAGTGCAGTTCAAGTTATTACCTTGCCTGTTAGTGAAGTCTCTTTAAAAATCCAGAAGAAATTTGTGAATACATCTATCACAATCATTAATTTTAAAATAAATTGAGACGTGTACTTTAAACAAACGGTTATACTGGAAAATAAATAAATTATATTAATAATACTGATGTTCATACAAAAAGATATAAACAAAATAAAGGAAACTAATCGTTACTTACTTTCTTCTTAGATTTGGACATTCTCTGATCACGATCTGTCACGGCTTCGCCAGGTGGTTTCTTAACCCAGAGTTCCAGAATTATTCGTCCGTATGTAAATATCAGTATCATCAGTGGAATAAAATACTGAACCAACAAGAGGGCGGCGTTATACACGGATTGTTCAACTACATTTTCCCATATTTCTTCACAGAAATATGGGGCCTCGGAATCGTTGACATATTGGTGCACTTTGGATTTGACAGCCGTTGGTATAGGTATGGCAATAGAAAAGATCCATATGGCCGATATCACGATAAATGCCTGCTGCTTTGTCATTTTGGGTTTCAGGGGATGCACTATCGCCGAATACCGATCCAAGCTGATGGCAACTAGTGTAAATGAGCTCATGAACACGGTAACTACTTGTAAAAACGTCACCACAGGACATAACATGTATCCAAAAGGCCAAGAATTGATAACTAAATTTGCAATAAATGTGAACGGTATACATATGACTGCCATTAGTATATCACTCAGAGCGAGACTCACGATGAAGAAGTTCATCACAGTTCGCATTCGTTTGGACGAAAAGACAATGTAACACACAATGGAATTACCGCAGACAGATAACAAAATTATTATACTATACATCGTTATAATGATGACTTGTTGATATATAGGAACTTGTATCGGGCCTTTAACAACATTTGTCTCTGAGAGGTTATCCATATTTAGTGTCAGATTATGCAGAGAATCGTTCAAATATGAACCGCTTGAAAACTCCATCATTGAATTATGCTATATCATCAGTTAGTCTTGTTATATGGTCCTCCAGACGTTCTCTGATAAACACCAAATCTGAGAAAATTTGCCAGTGAACGACACGGGAATGATTCACTTATTCTTGTTCATTTGTCAAAGAGGAGTGCTGAGGCATAAAGCATGTAAATTCCTGAACTGTATTACACTATTGATCCTTCGCCAGATTGTACTTGTTGATATTAAGCCTCTTGTTCAGTCTTACCTACAGGATGCCGTTTTTTCTTTATTCTGAAACGATAAAAACAGGCAGGTTAATTGCTGTGTGTTCACAGAAATCATATAAAATGAAAAACAACCAAACAAAAAAAAAAACAACGAACAAAAACAATGATCGTTTAAGTTTCATTGAATCAATAAACCGGTTGATTTGCCGTGGGAAAATGTTTCTTTAACAAATCCTACGCTAAGTTACGACTCTATCCTGCTTTATTACATTGGATATATTGCAGAAATACTCCTCTGAGGCTTAAAAGTTTGAATGAAAATGCATTTTAATACTTATAACAAAGCGGATAGGTCTTTATTTCATATAAAAATAACATGTGTAGTTATATCACATATTTTTTTATTTCCTATCTTAATAGTATAATATTTCTACAACAAATAATTTGAATGACGGAAGACGCAGACCTTATCCTTCTATTTTCAAGTGCAATTCTAAGAGGTGCAGATGCTGTGATTATTTGAATTGTAATTCTATCATTAAATCCACAGTTAACGGCAGAACTTTCTCAGTTAACATTAATAATGATATAGACTGACGAACTGATAATATTGTTTACGTTTTAACTTGAAATTCTAATAACTGTGGTATTCAATATGTGGGACAAACAGGTCGCCCTTTAAAAACACGTTTTGGACAACATTGTTCTAAAATTCGAAACAACAGTAAATTTAAAACATTTTTATACCAACACTTTAAGCATTCAGGACACCGTTTACAAAATATTTCCGTTCAACCAGTAGAAAAACTTACATTTGACAGCACTGCTTCAAGAGCATTTAAAATCAGGGCCAGGCTCGTTTCGGAGCAGAAATGGATTAAAACATTACAAACTCCTTACCCACTTGGTTTAAATGATAATATTTATCAAGAAGGCAACATTTCTAAAAATCCTGATTATGACGTCTTTGAATTACTTGAAATACGTAAAAGAAAATCGAGGTCGCACGGAAGCAGAACTAATGGAAACATAAAAAGAAAATCACGTATTCGTTGTTCTATTCATGACCTACATATTATTTTAAAACATTCTGGCAGACACGCTATGCTATCTAGGTTAGCTTCTCTTTCTATATCAAGTTTGCAGAAACTGGATGAGGAAGCCGACGACATCGTCATTAGAACCCATCCATTTTACGAGGTTGCTAGTCTTATTCAGTGTTATACTCGGCATGTTCTCAGGCCGCATATTGACTTGGAATCTGACCATCAAAGACATTTCCTTAAAATTTCTTTTTTAAATAAAGGAATAGATTTTATTGACCTTCCTAGTATATTTAAAGATAAAACAGTTCAATCGGCTGTTCCTATTTATTTTAAGAATACTGAATCGCCTATGGTTTGTTATAAATACAACAAACCAACTAGAAATACAATTTTTAATTACAATAAAATTACATCGGATTTACAGATCATTGAAAATACACCAAAATCTTGAGATTGTTTAACTTCTAAATATTGCTATAAGCCTGCCGGTCATATTATTACCGGTGATCTTAATTTAATCAAAGACTCTAGAATTCGTAATTTAATTTCTAAAGGTCCCAAATATAGAATATCATCCAAAATTGACTTAAATGCATGCCGTGCAGAAATTGCCGAGTCTTTGAACTTATTTTGCAATAAATGGTGCAAAAGAGAACATGCCGAGCCTAATGCACTTTCTAACTGGAAAAAGCACATATTCAAAATAATTGACACCCGTATATCATTTTATGAAAGAAACATTGCTTTATTACCACCTCGACCTCGTTTTAACTTTCGTCATTTGAAAAAAGGAATTCAAGACTTTCATAACAGATTTGTTTTAACACCTGCTGATAAGGCTTCTAATAATGTAATTATAGTGTGACGAATACACTATATTAATATTCAAACTGAAGAACTGAACAGCACTAATGCTTATATACTGACTTCTTCATCTGAGAGTGATATTGTTACTGCACACACTCTACAAATTACAAAATTTAGAATCAGTATTGAGCCGAAACAAGACAAAGTACCTACTATGTATTGGTTACCTAAAATGCATAAAACACCGTATAAAGCAAGATTTATTGCTAACTCTAGTTCTTGCACTACTACTAAATTATCTGTGCTCTTAACATCTTGTCTTACAGCTATAAAAGAACACGTAATTAGGTATTGTGATAAGGTTTTTGAAACTTCTGGCAAAAATTTATTTTGGTCGATTAAGAATTCAAATGACGTTTTGAATAAGCTTAAATCAAATAATTATCGGGCGTTCTGTTTGTCTACTTACGATTTCTCAACTTTATACACTTCGCTCCCTCATAATTTAATAAGAGACAAACTAACCAGTCTCATTGAAAAAACGTTTGCTAGAGAGAATAAAGCCTTCATCGCTTGTAATGAACATAGGGCATTTTTTACAGATGGTTCTTATGATAATTATACCTTATGGACTTGTCAAGACCTTATAGAGTCGCTAACTTTCTTACTAGATAATATTTATGTTAGATTCGGTACCTCTATTTATAAACAAGTAATAGGCATCCCAATGGGTACTAATTGTGCACCCCTTGTTGCTGATCTGTTTTTATACTGTTATGAAAGAGACTTTATGTTATCTCTTTCTACTGAACATCAAGATGATATAATTACAGCTTTTAACAACACCTCGAGGTACCTTGATGATTTATTAAATATAGACAATAACCATTTTCCATTACTTGTTAATAAGATTTATCCTAAAGAACTACAACTTAACAAAGCGAACACTTCAGAAAAGCAAGCAAACTTTCTCGATCTAAATCTGTCCATTGAAAATGGTTATGTCACTACTAAAATTTATGATAAAAGAGATGATTTTAATTTTAATATAGTAAATTTTCCGTTTTTAGACGGCGATGTTCCCCGTGCAACATCTTATGGGGTTTATATCTCACAGCTTGTTCGCTTTTCAAGAGCTTGCAACAATGTTAATGATTTCAATGAACGTAATCTTTGCATTACAGAAAAACTTTTAAAACAAGGTTATCGGTATCACAAATTAAGGAAAACCTTTTGCAAGTTTTATCGCCGATACCCAGATTTAATTCATAAATACAAATGCAGTTTAAAATCACTTTTGCAACAAGGTATTTCACAACCAGTTTTTTATGGAGATTTAATTTATAAACTTAAAAAGATAAAAGGCAGTGTTAATTTCTCCCGGTTATTCGTAAAAACCATCTGTAAATTTAAAAAGAAAGGTTACCAACATGATATTTTACAGCGCTCTGCAGGCCTAGTGATTAACCCTTCTACAGTTGATCATTATGCTTACCTCTTTGATTGCACGACGGTGGCAGGGGTTTAAGAGTTTATGAAGGTTAATGGGGAAATCTTTTCTTAAAAGAACCTAGAAGCTCGATTTGTTTCTTTTATCCCTGTCATCGTGTTCTTGCTGATTTTACTCCAGATGCTCTGGTCTCGGAAAGATCATTGAGTACCCGCCCTTTGGCTTTGCAATGCTATTAGCTTCTTATGTTTTTATGTTTGTATGCTTTTGCATACAACATTGTTGAGCTGATGGGTGGGTTGGAGTTATTTCACCAAGACAATTTGTACTTGTCTTGTGATACGAGAACCTGTTGGGGCAAGTGTGAGGTTGGTGCACCCTAGAACCTGGTTTAAACCCCCAGTGGCAATTTGATTTGCCACTGACCGTTCCAAGGCGGTAACCCCTCGGGTTCTCATTTTTGTTTTTTGTTAGTGGCGTCCTTTTTGAAACTGATTATTTTATTAACCATGCTCTCTCCCCCTCTCTTCTTCTTGACTGTGTGGGGAGGCTGTTTTTTTCTGAATGTGGCAATTCCTGATATGCATATTTCACCTTTTTTTTAATGATGTTGCAAAGATTAAACTAATCCTCTCTGAAATTTGAAGACAACATTTCGTTGAAAGAGATGCGCGTTACATGTACCTGAGGATGATGTACATTACATAGGTTTCAACAGTTAAAAGTTAGATTGTTAGAAAACAAAAGTTATGAAAACCACGGATACAGTATTATCATTCCAATGCTGAAATATCAAGGCGATAAACGTATATTTGAACGTTTTGCGCACTACAGGATACCTTTTTTTTATAGCAAAAGTGTGTTGATACATTAAAAAAGACATCATTTCGCTGCAGTTTTCTTAAGGCATTGATCCTTTCGCCATTGCTGTGTCATAGACAAGAAAGAAAAATATCATAATCTGTCGAACGGCAAAATGCAGTTCCATCAAACTTCGCATAAATTAATTTTATTAATGTATGTTTAACTTACATACGTTCAGACAATTAAGAAAGGTAAAGAAAATAGTAAGAAATCAAAAATCCCTAAAATTCTATTTGCAATCAAAAAAAATAAATAAATAAAACGAAGCAATACAAAACAACATTTCAAATGCATACAAGAGTAAAATGACAACAATATCTAAGGTCCTTGAAAAGAACTTTCGATTATGAAAAGTTAAACCAACCTTTCAAATAGTGTCATCCATTTTCGCGACTAAAAATTAGAGGAAAGCACAACTTTACAAAGTTCTCATATTTTATACAATTCTCACATGAAGGGACTTTAGATATTGTTGTAAGTAACTCATATCTCATGAAAGCATTTAAATTGTTATTTAGTGTTGCTTCTTTATTTGTGTTTGATTGCGAATAGGATTTTAGGGATTGTTTAGGTCTAACTATTTTCCTTTACTGTTCAAACTTGTCTTTAAAACGTATTCAAAATAAACATTACATAATAATTACATTGATTTGTGCTTAGTTTTATTGAAGTGTATTTTGCCGTTTATTGGCGTATATTGAACATGTGCCTTTCATTCATTAAATTAAGTAAGTTTGGTTGTTTTACAAACTTCAAAAGCACAAGAAATACGGCTCTTTTTCTTTAAAAATTTATAACAATACTTAAATGATGAAGGTGTGGGATCGTAAAATCAATGAAAACAGTCATGCTGATGTGGCTGTCAGCAAATAACTAAAACGTCGTATATTTTTGACGTTATTTCATGGATGTGCAAAAGTATAATTGTACTGCAAGTTTTGTATTTTCTTTTAATTTTAATAGTCGTAGAAAAAACGATCGAGTTACGTTTTGATATGTGCCCTAATCAGGATATATCGATAGTAGAATTTAAATAAAATATCTAAATAAAATACCGGTAGATGAAAAGTGAACTTTGAAAGCCACCGAACACGACAAAGAAAATATTGCAGGCTCGGTTTGATATAGCGTGTTCAGGGCAGTAATAAAAATGCATTTACTATCCACGCCGCGTAGCCCCGGGTTGATTTCAATTCAATATTTACACTTATAAACAGTACAATTTTGATTAATCCCAAACGATTCGTTTGGCATGCAACTGACGGAATAAATGCAAAAACTATTTCGTTTGGTTCATAAGCCTAGATTATTGTAGATTCTTGTCGTTGTTTGTGTTCCTGAAATGAGTGCTTGTTTATCTAATAAATGGATTTTTTGCATACTAAAAAGACCCTTTTCCTTACAAACTCCATATGTGATTATCGATTTACACCAAACACTTTTTGGGTTGAAATAATTAAAACTTTGAAGACATTGTGCAAATATTACGGTATTAAATCTATAGCATATAATTTGATTTGCCACTGACCGTTCCAAGGCGGTAACCCCTCGGGTTCTCATTTTTGTTAATTGTTAGTGGTGTCTTTTGAAACTGATCATTTTATTAACCATGCTCTCTCCCTCTCTTCTTCTTGACTGTGTGGGGAGGCTTTTTTTTCTGAATGTGGCGATTCCTGATATGCATATTACACCTTTTTACTTTTAATATACGATTCACCATCTCGCGCCTCGTTCTGAAAACGCGTTTCGCTAAAAATCGGAAAAAAACGTTCTGCGACGGAGCAATGAAATTCCCCAACCTGATATAGATTTCTTGTCCAGTTCTGATTTATGCATACTTTCAGAAAACATTTTATAAAGCTAAACGGCTGTTATATTTATCCAGTTTCCACGATCAGCTTTTCAATTAATACCTTAATGGCTAGCGGTGAATAAAACTTCATCTAATGTCAAATGTCTGGCGTCCAACAGACTTATCGTGATTTAATGACTAGAAAGTTGGAAAATATTCCAACAGGGATAATTCAATTCTTCTCTACAAAACCTTTTAAATGGAATGGCGTGTTTGATTATTGTCTCAAAGGGAAATAATTTATATCGAAGTATCTATCTATCTATCGATTCTTTTGGATGTGCGTACATGTTTCCGTTTTTTTTGTTCACTGCTTGATTTGTTAAAGTGGTATACCCAAAATACCATTTCAATAGTTTCTGATAGTACATGTAACATACTTACCAGCAACATAAATAAAATTCGATTTTATTTTAAACTGAAAGTATGTTTTAACGTCAAATTTATGAAATCATTTCTTAGCCTGAAATGCAAATTCGTACTTACTTGAACTTTGTTTCTGCAAGTTTGAAAACAGGTAAAGTCTAAAGGTTTTTATTGCAGACAACAACTGATTCTACTATGTTTAATATTTTTTCTTACCAGTTTATGACTTGCTTCTGAACAGAGTAGAAGTTTTGAAAAAAACTTTAAGTACATCTTTACAGGCATTGCAGGTTCTTCAGAAATTTACGGTTTCTGAGTCTACAGATGCTGGAAATTTAAGGAACCAAAATATCCATAATAAAATTGGATTCCACCTAATATTTTCTATTTTATATCATAATATAATTGTTATTGTCAGTATCATTTGAAAAAGACGGCTTAAATGGATAAACCTAAGTATAAGCTGTACAAAACTACTCCGCACATCACTGATCTATATAAAACAATCAAAAAAGTGCATGTAGTCATTATCGTTTCACTGCAGACGGATAGACGAGTAGTACGTCCAGCATGAATGTACTGAATAATACGTATTTTTATTTGAAATATGCTCACGTTAATTCAATCTTTGTATAAAAAGAGACATAATTGTGCGCATTTATGTACTATTTTTTACTTACGTAAAAGGAAAATTTTACATTATATTAAACATAAAAATAATGAACGCAGATCGAGGATATTGAAATTAAAAGATACATACCACAATGCTTATCTAAAATACATGTCCGAATTTCCTTTACGAAAGAAAAAATGAAGGGGATTTATTATAGTTCTCCATTTTTCTTAGCATCTATAGTCGGAACTAACGGTCATAATAATAAATTATATTAAAGAAAATATACTTATAATTTTACTCAATTAAAACATCTACATAGCACACGTTACTCAATTACTACAATGGTTTGAGTTGACATGTTAAATTTCGATACTTAGTGATAAATATATATATGGAAATAATGCTAAACAATACGTATCAAAATCAAAATGTTTTACCTTAGGCCGATTTTTGTGTTCACATCAAAGCATTTAATCGAGCTACTCGCATTAATTTTGTGACACATTCCTGTCGGCTAAATTTGATGATACTAAACGCTGGGACTTGATTTGCAATACAGTTGCTTGATTGAACGTAGAAACGTAATTATTTCTATTCAGTCATTTCAATGTGCCATCTGTTCTGCTTTAAACACCATTTCCTTCAATCATTCAATCTTTGCTAAGGATACTCGTGTAACTTATTAACCTTTAACATGATACCCGGTGTGTCGTTTAATACCGTAAACAAATATTAATATGAAATAACAAATATCCAATAGAAAATATCGCAAACGTGTCTTAAAAGGAGCATTATCAACACTTCATTGAGAACACGCGAAAGTTTGGTTGGACCATTCGGATGAAACTATTAACATTATTCTTGGGAAGAGGGGAAGCGCGGGTAATGGAAGTAAATTGTTTAACCTTTTTGTATCATTCAACCTTACGATTTACATCGCGATGTATTTCAACGTTTTGGATACTTGAGACCTAATCTTAAATCCCACGGCTGCCAGGACGCGCAGCAGATGCCAGAAATCGACAGCAGACACTCTCTGTATCAACTCACAACAACAAATTAGAGGATAGAAGACGCCAGTAGTCGACAATAGACACACTGTCTGTAGACTTTTATCGATACGACAGGAACAGTGTTTATTGTTAACAAATACAGATCAGCTAATAAGGCAGCACTATTTCAAACTATTAGCAACTACTGAAAAATTACAGCTAAAGAAACGTAAGCATGTTTCCGTTGTTTTTGCTCACAGTCGGCCGGTATGGAGACAAAACGTCATATAGTGTACATCGTTTATTAAGTGGTTCAAATAATATACTATTTACTTGTAGGGGTTTGTTGCTGCGTTCAAACCTGGACTAGATAGCCAATTTTTGCGTTTGTACAATAATTGTTACATTTACTTAGGTATTGCATATGAATATTTTTATCAATTGTTTTAGATTTACAGCGATTTGTTGGTATTAGCTAGAGAATGAGCTTTCTATAATATTAAGTAGTGTTTGGGTCACGTTAAATAATATCAATGTAGTTTAATTGTTTATTAAATGTTTTGGAAAAATTTAAAAATTGAAAGACTTGATCTAGAATGCCAAAATAATATTGCATCACGTTTTTGTTCTAAACTTTCATGTATCTTTCAGGAGATATTTCAGATAAATGTTGTTCAACACGCAGAAAAACTTACAAGTTTATTAATTAACAGACACTCAAGGATTATTTGTAATCATTCGTGCGACGTGACAATATCATCATCAAGTGATTTATCTTTAAGCGGAAACATTATTTGCGCCAAAATCAATGATAAAACGTGATCTTACAACTGAGAAAAAACTGGTGATGATTGATATAAATGATTAGATGAGTTTCAAAAATGAGTTTTGCATTTTCCTTTTATTATTTTTTTGGGGGTGAGGGGGGTGGGGGAAGGGGGCTAGAGATAACATGTCATAAAGTTTGAAATGAAGTTCAATTGAGAACAAGAACACATTCATCATGAGTGTTACTTAAAAGGCAATTACAAGAATCAGTTTATGTTATCAGAAAATGTTAGCTGAAACCTCAAAACATCTTTTTTTTCAAGAAAAAGACAGTCAATATAATCAAATCTTATAGCTTAAATAATTGCTCTAGTACATACAAAGTTCACTTGACACGGAAATTTTAGAACAAGTGTTTTGTTTTGAAAAATACTTAGAGATAACGAAAAAAGTATTTGACTACACACTTAACCATAACTTAACAGACCAACAGTGTGCCACAATTTAAATGAATAGGGGATATTTGTTTTCACTAGTTAAAGATTGTAACATATATGAAGCAAAGTGAGCCCCGCGATTCATATTTTCACAAGCGGCGAAGCTACGAGTGAAAATACATAATTGTTTAGTTCACGAGCGAAATTGATTTTCATGTTTCACTGGTAAATAGATGAATAGGGAACTTTGAAAGCCCTCGAACACGACAAATATGAATCTATTGCAGGCTCGGTTTGATTAAGCCAGTTCATGGACAGTAATGGAAATCCATATTACTGTCCACGCCGCCTAGCCCCGGGTTGAGCGCAACTCAATATTTACACCGATATACAGTACAATTTTGACCATCCCAAACGATGGTGTGCATATGGCGGTGGACATGGAACCTTCAATGCGGTATCTTCAGCGGCGTATGGTCCCCAAATAAAAGAATTCGTTTGCCCTAAACGAGAAAACAATGGGCGGAACTAAACAGAATAGAATTTTGAGAGGGTGTCTTAGAATATAAATCCTGCATTATCACAGACAACGCCAAAGGCAAAATTTAAAAAGCACGAAGTATATCCTTGGTGGTGATTGAACAATATCCAAATCTGCATTGGCTGCGAAATTGAAACCACCCATCTCAAAACTGGCATAAATATTAAACAAAAGTAATTTTAGAAGTACTTTTAACATAGTACATAAGTATCGTACTCAACGATCTTCAAAGGAACACATTTTCTTGTTATTTTATGCGTTTAATGCACAATTTGCGTGAATTTTACAGATAAACTGCATTAAATGACACCAACAACGTTGATTACGTTGCTCCATATTCCAAAAACTTGAATCCGAGACTTTCATTTCCTTCATAAAATTATGAGTAAATTCAAGATGGGCTCAAACGACGTGCATGCTTTATCAAACGACGTGCATGCTTTATCAAACGACGTACATGCTTTACGAATAAACCCTTTACAGTTAATTTCTTAGTTAAGCTCATCAATAGCACGGCGATATCATTTTTAACAAGAGCTGTCAGAGGAGACAGCATGCTCGACTTTTCAAATCATTTGAAACAAATGCAATTTGAAGATTAAAACAATAACAACTATGGCCATACATTCATGTGCAATCAGGAAAAATATTAACAAGTGAATAGTAAGGGAGAAATTCATTTCAAATAACAGAAATAATTCATTAATGTACCATAAATATTAAACTGAATAGGGGACTAACTATGAAATATTTCTGAATTTGTTAGAAAACTTGTTAGTAATTTTTTATTAGAGACATTTACTTTTAGTCAAATATCAATCACTTCAGTAATGTTACAGAAAAAGAACTGAAATGAAAATATTATGGAAGGTTGAAGTTGATACCTTAAGTTTTTGCAAAGTTATCGATGAAGTGCACTTAAGTGAAAATATTAGTGAAACTAGAAATGTGTCCATAGGACACGGATGTCCCCGCTATGCATCTTTTTCAGACACTCAATTGCAATGACAGTGATGTTCGAGTAAGTATAAGAATATGCATAAACTTGAAGATCAAGTAAATTATTTGTATTTGTGGCATTGTTGTCTTCTCATTACGGAAATGTCTGTGAAGAAGTTGTTGGTAATGCAATGCAATGTCATAGTGAACATTTGTGCCAAGTTATTTTGAAATCCCTTCATTCATAAAGAAGTTATAGCCCGAACAAATAAATTCAAGTTTTAGTAACTGTGACCTTGACCTTGGACTTACAGGCATGGGTAATGTACACAACACACCGCCTTGTCATGGTGAACATTTGTGCCAAGTTATTTTGAAAACCCTCCATTCAAAACAAAGTTATAGCCCAGACAAGAAAATTCTATTTTTAGTAACAGCGACCTTGACCTTGGACCTACAGGCATGGACGTGGTACATGACTCACCACCTTGTCATGGTGAACATTTCTGGCAAGTTATTTTGAAATTACTCTATCCCTAACGTAGTTACAACCCTGACAGGAAAATTCTATTTTAGTAACAGTGACCTTGACCTTGGACCTAATGGCATGGGCATGGTACGGAACACACCACCTTGTCATAGTGAACATTTGTGTCAAGTTATTTTGAAATCACTCTATTCCTAACAAAGTTACAGCCCGGACAAGAGAATTCAATTTTTAGTAACAGTGACCTTGACCTACAGGCATGAGCATGGTACGCGATACACCGCCCTGTCATGGAGAACATTTGTGTCAAGTTTTTTTGAAATCCATCCATTTATAATGAAGTTACAGCCCGGACAAGAAAATTCTATTTTAGGTAACAGTGACCTTGACCTTGGACCTTCAGGCTTGGGTATTGTGCGGACACACTGCCTTGTCATAGTGAACATTTGTGTCAAGTTATTTTGAAATCCATCCATTTATAATGAAGTTACAGCCCGGACAAGAAAATTCTATTTTTAGTAACAGTGACCTTGACCTTGGACCTTAAAGCTTAGGTATTGTGCGGACACACCACCTTGTCATAGTGAACATTTGTGCAAAGTTATTTTGAAACCATCCATTCATTACAAAGTAACAGCCCGGACAATAGAATTCTATTTTTAGTAACAGTGACCTTGACCTTTGACCTACAGGCATGGGCATGGTACGCGACACACCGCCCTGTCATGGTGAACATTTGTGTCAAGTTATTTTGAAATCCCTCCATTCATAACGAAGTTAAAGCCTGGACAATAAAATTCTATTTTTAGAAACAGTTACCTTAGATCTACAGGCATGGGTATTGTGCGGACACACTGCCTTGTCATGGTGAACATTTGTGCCAAGTTATTTTGAAATCCTTCCATTTATAACAAAGTAACAGCCCGGACAAGAAAATTCTATTTTTAGTAACAGTGACCTCGACCTTCGACGTACATGCTTGGGCATGAACGTGACACACCGTTTTGATATGGTGAACAATTACACCAAGTTATTTAAAAATGCAATAAGAAATAACAAAGTTACTGAGCGGAAACGATTTTGCAAGAAAATTCTACTTTTAGTAACAGTCACATTGACCTTGGACCTACAGGCATGGGTACTGTACGCGACACACCGCCTTGTCATGGTGAACATTTGTGCCAAGTTATTTTGAAATCCCTCCATTCATAACGAAGTTAAGGGCCAAGTGTATATTTTTCTTAACACAAAATGTAAGTGAAAAAGAGGCATAATTTGAAAAATATTGCAAGCAGGGTTATGGATCTTGTTGGTTATGATGTAGATTTTGATGGTGAAAATATATTTTAAGTTTCAAGGCAATATTTCAAGTAGTTTTAAAGTTATGGGCAAAATGCATATTTTGCTTAACAAAACATATAAGAAAAAGGGGCATAACTTGAAATATATTGACAGCAGAGTTATGGGTCTTGTCGGCAATGATGTAGAATTCGATGGTGAATATATATTCCAAGTTTCAAGTTGATATCTCAAGTAGTTTATAAGTTATGGACCAAAGTGCATATTTTCCTTAACACAAAATTTAAGTGAAAAGGGGGCATAACTTGAAAAAATATTTGTAGCAGAGTTATGGTTGTTGTTGGTAATGATGTAGAATTTGATGGTGAATATATTTTCCCAATCTCACTAAAGTCAGATCTAACAAAATGTTAGATCTGATGACGGCCCGTAGATACCGTACATAAGCTTTAGCGGTTTTCCCCGATTACTATTTTTAGAAATTATCAACACAGGAAGCATGATATACAGCGCTCGCAAAATGATCTGAAGATGTTATTACATTAGAAATAATTGCAATACTACATAAACACAAAAAATCAGCAAAATATGTCTTACGCAGGCTCTCAACACTTTTTATGGTTTAATAAAGAATGTTTACTTTCACTTTGGCGATTTTGTAGGCGACAATCTGGTTGGTTCAAACGGTTTGTGATAAAAACACGTTTTAGTTACTCGTCGTCAGATCCTGATAGCGTAGCGGTTTTCAGGATATGATTTTAATCAGATTGATATTTTCCAAGTTTCAAGTTGATATCATAAGTAGTTTTCATGTTATGGACCAAAGGGCATTTTTTGTTCAACGCATTTGTTTAACGGACGCCGACGCCGACACCGACGCCGACACCTGGGCGAGTAGGATAGCTCCCCTATTCTTCAAATACTCGAACTAAAAATGTAAAAATGGATCTTTGAAAGCAATCGAACACCCATGACGCCGTTTGATAGGGCTGATGATAACTTAATTATGTTTTTATACTGACTCAATACAATCATTAAGGGCATAAAGTAAGGCTCGTATTTTCATTGAGTTTCGGGGGTTTAGTCCCGCTTTTTTTGACATTGATTATTTTATTAGTGCTCGGTCACGGACAATCTTTTATTTTTATCATTTTGCATTTTCAAAACACAAAATAAGTGGGTTTAGTTTATTCACATGAGAGTTACTTGAACTCGTTGTTCCTTTTAATAGTGTTGAAGTCCTGCTATGCTGTTCCTCGAAATATGATATCCCCAAAACATATCAGCAATCAAATATTGTCATCGACATTCCCAATGTGGTAACGTACAGCGGGTTTATCTCTATTTATTGTTTATGAAAGCTATCTTTGAAGTTGATTTTTATATAAGTTTGCAATCGTATTCTATTTTCAATTGGCTACGTTAGTTGTTTTTTCTTATGTTGGGTTTTACTGATAGGTGTAATGTATTTTAGGATAAATACATACACACATGTTTTTACAATCTTATTTTTCTTGATTCGTGGTCACAAAATGAGGAAAAAGAACAGCATTTTCTGTTCAAAATCGGCAATATCTAAGCAATTAGATTTAGTTTTAAGTGTTTGGGAATTAAGTAAATTTATAGATGACCCAACAGATGATTATATGTAGATGAATCAAGAGATGATAAATGATTCAAAGATAAATAGAAACCGCCATAAAAAAAACCAATACCATTACATCAAGAATTACTTGATTTACGGGTGAATACATCCCATATAATACTACCAATTACATTGCATCGCTGATTTATTGCCTTTTATATCTAGTATTATAGCAAAAATTTAGATGCTAAATACACAGAGAAATATTAACATTTATTTATAGTCAGGTTATTGTCCTGGTTCTTTTCTTTTTTTCTTACTAATTTTAATCAATACTTTTCTAATTAGACGTTCCCAGTTCGCCACAGGTAATGGACATTCTTCTAAAGCTAACCGAAGGACATAATGAAACCTTTCGTCAAGCAGGAAACACACATGAAAATAAGGGAACATACTCCTATAATGCTATTGATATATTGATACATTATCTTTTATCGAGAGGTCTTTGCATTTGTAGAGACATTATTAATACCGGTTATTAAGATGGTGGTTTAAAACCAACTTTTTTAAACTAAGAGGTAGTATACGAGTCAATTAAGTATTGCATGAGACAAATTATAAATACCCCGAGCATTTAAACAATAATTAACAATACTCGACTCAGTATGCGTGTTCATTGTATTGTATTCCTCTCTACTTTTTATGAGAATGAGGGCGCTGTATTTTTTGAATATGGATATTCATGACATGCATATTTCACTTTGTTTAACAAATAAAAACAGCGAGGTTTCCGATCAAATATTGCTAAACTGCTGCGTTTATATAGAAAATGAAAAAACGTGAAAAATCCATGACACCCTACAGACAAAACGCAGTGAGTTTAAAAGAGTACATGTTTATAAGACACTTCTAAACAAGATACAGCAATTGACGAAATTGAGAAACACGTATGGTCACTGCCTATGGCAAAAAAATTTCGCTCCTGAGTATTTTACCAGGAACAATAACAAGTTCTCATATAAACAAACAAGTTGTCTTGTTACATTATCTTTAACCCACCCATTAGTTCAATACTGTTGCATATAAACATATAAAACATAAGAATTTATAAAAAGGGAACTTCGAAAGCCACAACAAAATATTGCAGGCTCGGTTTGAAGCTAGAGAACAAGGCAGGTACATAAAAATCTTAATGAGACAAGCTTTAAGAATGTCTATAGAAAACTTCAAAAACTCTTAAAAGCCCTATCACCGCAATGAACACAGAGGTAAGTAAGCGCTCCACCGTACATAGTTCATCATCAAAATATAGGGAGCGCTGTAGAATGCCATGTTGTTAGCATTTCGTTTGTGTTACGAATAAATTTATTAATATATCTGATCTGCATAAATACTTGTTGAGCAGTAACTGTCTAGTTGCTGCAGCGATTTCAAACTGCAGTTTGTACTTTTGAACTTTAAAGGTGATTATACTTGCAAACGCTTTCTTAGTTTGTGATACCGATATCCCTGGTTTAAATAATGTCAGAGGAAATGTTCTGTGGTTCAAGTTATTGAAAAAATGGCATAATAAGTAAAATTATAATATATATATAAGTTGGTATACGAGGCAGTCTGGGTTTAATTTCAAGTAAATGCATACCTGTCACTTGTTTTCGTGATTTTTGTTAATGCTTAACTGATCTTGCATACATGTACAAATATATAAGCTGTCCGAATAAATTCTTTTTAATAATATACCCATGAATGATTTCAGCTTAATGCAGCGTGTATCCGCAAGATTGATTCAAGGCGGATCAGTAAATACATATCCCTCAGTTTATTTTTTTTTTGATTCCGTATCTCTACAGTCTACGTAATACTATAGTTATATGAAAGTCTCAGTGAACTTTAATAACTTGTGAAATATTTTCAATAACACTGTGATTAAGCTGAGAAACATTTATTGTGTTCTAATAATAGAGACATTTAAAGTATGTGAATAAGTTACTTCCGTAATTTTATTGGTAATCATAAATATCCATAATGAACATTAATTTACGCACTTATTCATACTAATGTCTTTATAATGATTGTTACTGTTTAGAATTTTCAGGTTCATTAGACTCATACATTTCGAGGCCCGGAGTATGTCGAGAATATGGCGCGACGTCGCACGACGTCGCCTGGCTTCTTATTATGGCGCGGTTTAATGTATTGTATTGACGTTAACGTATCTTCCGTTGTTGATAGATCAGTTTGAATAAAGGTAAGAACCTGACACAACACTTTGTGTTCATTTCACTATACGATCCTATCATTACATAGACCACCCCCACATATTTTAATACTTGTGTATTCTGGTAGCAATTTTTCTGTACTCATGGGCACATAACGAACTACAAAATAGGAACTTTCTGTCGCTGTTCTACAACCATTACGATGTTCTCGCGCCGTTCATTAATTTACTACAGTTGCGTTACGTATGATGAATTAATTATTGATCTGTAAAGAGTATGTTATAAAAGAAATATAATATCAGTATGTAGTATGTTGGTTCGTGTTATTTCTTTTTGCGTATATGTAAGCCTCATCACGCAATGTGTCGCGCGTGATATATTTTGTTTTACACAAGCAAGTCGATTAATATTAACAAACAGACTGTATACTGTTATAATATTATACTACTTGTTAATTGTGGATGATATGTTTACCGTACAGAATATTAATAATAGTTTATATTTTTACTCATCTTGCACTTCGCTATGATTCAGATTTGTTGGATAACATGACTTACGGAGCGTGGCACGCGCGTTTTACCTCGAGTTGCTGCGAAGAAA